>JASVEL010001204.1:0-42527 GCA_032618575.1 Nicotiana noctiflora
CAGGCTCCGAAGGGGCTCCTACAGCCCAAGCGCAATAATACTGCGGCGTGCAGTCCATCCCACTTGTATATTACTGCGGTGTGCAGTCCGATCCACATATATATCACTGCGGCATGCAGTCCGATCCAATATATATAGTGCTTCAACGTGCAGGCCGATCTAATATATATATATATATATATATATATATATAATATCTCATAGTGGGTCCTCGACCCTATCCTAGTCAGTATAGACTTGGCCTCTCAAGCCCAATATAATATTTCATAGTGGGTCCTCGACCCTATCTCAGTCAATACAGACTTGGCCTCTCAGGCCCAATATAATATCTCATAGTGGGTCCTCGACCCTATCTCAGCCAATATAGACTTGGCCTCTCAATCCCAATATAATATCTCATAGTGGGCCCTCGACCCTATCACAGTCAATATAGACTTGGCCTCTCAGGCCCAATATAATATCTCATAGTGGGTCCTCGACCCTATCTCAGTCAATATAGACTTGGCCTCTCAGGCCCAATATAATATCTCATAGTGGGTCCTCGACCCTATCTCAGTCAGTATAGACTTGGCCTCTCAAGCCCAATATAATATCTCATAGTGGGTCCTCGACCCTATCTCAGCTAGAACAGGTAATTCCACCCTAGGTAGTCTATCTCAAAGTACACATCTAGTACTGGCTCATGATATGCTATACAACTATAACTATGGCTGGGTATATGTATCCAGCATGATATACTACGGCTGAGGATAAGTTTCCAACATGATAAAAGGGTCACCTAGCTCTACAGGTTTCCCTAATGCTCTACAGATCGGCACAAGGCCCCAAACATGGCTACCAACCCAACTGCATAGTTATAAGCTCATTCAGAGTCATAATACACAATAAACTATCAGTCTGGAAGGACCAAGTCCAATCCCTCAATCACAATATCACCACGCCCATCACATGACGCGTGTCTCATCTCAACATAGCACTGTATAGTGCAAGTACGGGGTTTCAAACCCTCAGTACATTATTTACTACCACCACTCACCTCGAACCAGTAGGAGTCCTAGCCCGCTCTGCGCTTGCCTCGCAAATCAATCTCCTCGGATGCCGAATCTGCTCAAAATCAATAAGAATACATCAATATAGGCTAATTAGACACAACCCATTCGAAATAACTCAATTTGCACCAAAACCCACAAGGTTGTCAAATTCGACTTTTGGTACGCTTCTCGAAAAATTATGAAATCAGAACCCTTATCTCAATACGATTCCATACAGATAAATGTTTCCGAAATTGGACTCTGTTTGCCCATCCAAATCGACATTTTATCAAAACCATGGCTTAGGCTAAATTCCACCGTTAATTCATTCAATTTCAGTGAAATAGATGAGGATTCTAAGATAAAAACACATAATTGAACCATAAAACTTACCTCCGATGATAACCCGATGAAATACCAGCAATTTCCCATCTGTATCTCTCTCCAAGACTCAACAACGGTGTTTTATGAATGAAAACCCGCGACTGAAACGTTCTGGACTTAAACTCACTGCCAGGCAATTTTACTCTATGCGATCGCAGCCCTAGGCTCGCGATCGCGAAGCACAACTTCTGGGCGTCCAACTCTTTCCCCTACGTGATCGCATGGACGCGATCGTAGTGACCAACTCATCACCCCTATGTGATCGCAATGAAATGGACGCGATCGCACTACACTCGAACACGACCCTTCGCGTTCGCATCAATACCCTCACGATTGCGATGCACAACCCCTCGAACTTACGCGATCGCATCAGCCTTCCTGCGATCGCGAAGAACAATTATCTAGCCTCACTCTGATACACTACGCGATCGCATGGCCAGGTCTGCGATAGCGATGAACAAAATTTCTCTGCAATTTAGTGCAGCAATCAACTGCTCACTTTGTCTCAAAATGGTCCGTTTGGACCCTCGAATTCATCCCGAGGCCCCCGGGACCCCCACTAAAACCACCAACATACTCCAAAACACGATACAAACTTGTTCCAATCCTAAAAACACAAACACGGAAAACATCAAATCCAAGAGAATTCAAGCCTAAGTTTTCATTTAAACTTCTGCAACCAACATTCGATCAAAAACCCAACCAAACGACCTCTGAATGACCTGAAATTTTGCAGGCATATCCAAAATCACTAACAGAGCTACTGGAACAGTCAGAATTCAATTCTGACTCTCGGATCAAAATCTCACCTACCGTTCGGATTCTGCCAAAATTCATCCTTAGCCAATTCAAGCCTAAAACTACATCGGACCTCTAAATTCACTTTCGATCGCTCTCCTAGCTCATAAATGACCTCCCAGAGCTGACCGAATCATCAGAATTCAATTCTGAGCTATCTTACTCACAAGTAAACATCTAGTTGACTTTTCCCAACTATTCCTTCTTCTAAGAGACTATTTGTCTTATTTCCAACCAAGCTTAATCTGAATCGACTCAAACTTACCAAACATGCATATTGAAACATTAACAAGCATATAACGGGGATAACAGGGTGATAACTAACATGATGCCATTTTGCCAACCTTCCGGTGGGCATCAGTTTTTGGAATATGTACTTCAACGGATCCAGCCTGGCAATGAGGTGAGTTGTATGATCTTGGAGGTAGTGTCTCAATTTTTGAGCGACCCATGTCAGAGCACAACACGTTCTTTCCAGCAAAGTGTACTTGATCTCATAACTAGTGAACTTCTTGCTCAAATAGTAGATTGCCTTCTCTTTCTTCCATGTTGTATCATGCTGCCCGAGGACACAACCAAAGGAGTTTTCCAAGACTGTCAGATACAAGAACAAAGGTCTCCCTTGCTCCGGTGGGACTAAGACTAGAGGATTCGACAAATATTCTTTGATTTTGTCAAAAGCCTATTGACACTCGGCTATCTACTTGATAACGGCATATTTCCTTAGCAACTTGAATATAGGCTCACACGTAGAAGTCAATTGGGCGATGAACCTGCTGATGTAGTTTAGTCGGCCCAAGAGAGTCATTACGTCTTTCTTCATTCTTGGAGGAGGTAAGTCCCGGATGGATTTTATCTTTGCTGGATCAAATTCAATACCTCTCCTACTGACTATGAAACCAGGAGTTTACTTGATGGGACTCCGAAGGTGCATTTGGCCGAATTCAGCTTCAAATCGTACTTTCGCAACCTTTCGAAGAATTTCCTAAAGTGTCGGATGTGATCGCCCTGAGTTCTGGATTTGACAATCACATCATCCACGTACACCTCTATTTGCTGATGCATCATGTCGTGGAAGATGGTAGTCATGGCTCTCACGTACGTTGCTCCAGCATTTTTCAAACCGGATGGCATGACTCGGTAGCAGTAAGTTCCCCAAGGTGTGGTGAAAGAAGTTTTCTTGGCGTCCTCTTCATCCATCAACACTTGATGATATCCCACATAACAATCCACAAATGATTGCATCTCATGATTCGCACAGTTGTCAAAGACGATGTGGATGTTTGGTAATGGGAAATTATCTTTGGGACTTGCCTTATTAAAATCTCGGTAGTCCACGCACACTCGAGTTTTCCAATCCTTCTTTGGTACAGGAACAACAATAGCCAACCACGTGGTATACTGTACCACTCGAATTTCCCCCATTTTTAACTGCTTGGTGATTTCTTCTTTGATCTTATCGCTGATGTCAGTCTTGAATTTCCTCTGCTTTTGTTACACTGGGAGACAGTCAGGGTAGATTGGTAATTTATGCACCACTAGATCGACCCCTAATCCTGGCATGTCATCGTAAGACCAAGCAAACACATCTTTAAACTCAAACAAGAGTTGAATTATTGCATCTCGAGTTTTCTCATCTGTGTGGATACTTATCTTGGTCTCTCGGATCTCTTCAGGGGTTCCCAAGTTAACCGGCTCGGTGTCATTCAAATTTGGCTTAGGCTTATTCTCAAAGTGTTCCAATTCTCGATTTATTTCCCTAAAAGTCTCTTCTTCATTGTATTCCAGCTCTTGGTTCATTATTTCTAAATTAGGTAGTGTGTTAGATCTGAGCGTGAAGTTCGCAAGCATGTCATGTTATTTAAAGCCACATTATTATGACTGAAAAGGGAAAACAAAAAGAGCAAACAACAGGAATTAGAAAGAATGCAAAAATAACGATGAAATATTGATTTCATTTCTTGGAATTTTGGGAAGATAAACAGGGTTACATTTGGGAAATTAAAGACAAGAAAACAAAGAAAAACATCCTGAGTTACACCCTGAAATAACTTGTGATGCAGGAAAAATGACAGGACAAGTCTACCAGAACTCCCGCCTGACTGGTAATGGCGTAGCCTTCCAATTTTGCAATTTAGCCTCTGATCCCACATACAGCACCTCAGCTGTGCTAGTACCTTCTCCCAACTAAACCATATTGACATTGTAGAGCATCTGCCTCATAGCTCCACAAATATCTTCAATTTTCTCTGCCGTGAAGATCTCATCTTCTTCTTCTTCATGCTACCTTGGTTGAACAAAGGTCTGGTATAAATGTGGCAATGGCTGTGGTAGAACCCATCCATTATCCTTTCTTTTATCAGCCCATTTCTTATCTTTAGGGGTAGGGCGGAAGCCTACTCCAAAGAACTTTTGGTTGTGGGCAAAGTTATCAGCTTCGATATTCCTTGTAAGGACTTCTCCAAACCTTTCCCTGGCTGGAAGATGTGCTTAATCATCTTTTTTGCCACCTATAATTGAGGCATTAGACAAGAGAGGCTAGGGGCAAGGGCTCTCATCCTCATGTTGATCTGCCAATACAATCTCAAAGGCTTGATAGACGATGTGTTCACTCCCTTCTTTTACTTCTAAGCACGGGATAGATGGATCCCGATAGATTGATTGCTCATCTTCCCCATGGACTATGATCTCTTGCTCCTCGGGCTCAAAATTTATCATATGGTGAAGGGTAGAGTGTACAGCCCCGGCCACATGAATCCATGGTCTTCCTAGAAGAAAGTAGTATGATGTGTCCATATCTAGAATCTGAAAGGTTACTTCGAAATCCACTGGAGCCAATGGTCAAGACCAAGTCGATCTCTCCGATCGTGTCCCTTTTTATGCCATCAAAAGCCCGTACACAGACATTGTTGGGTCGAATTCTTTCAATCCCAATTTTCATACGTTGTAAAGTTGAAAACAGGCAAAGGTCTACCCCAGAACCTCCATCTATCATCACCCTCTTGATGTATAAACCTTCACATTTGACAATCAAATGCAGAGCCTTGTCGTGGGCTGCTCCTTCTGGAGGCAAATTAGCTTTGCCAAAAGAAATCTGATTAACTGCAAAGAACCTCTCTATCATTCGTTCAAGCTACTCAACTGAAGTCTCAACCGGCACATATGCCTCATTCAAAGTTTTCAACAAAACCTTTTGATGCTCAGCGGATTTCATCAACAAAGACAACATGGACACTTGTTCTGGGTACTTGCGCAATTGGTCTAGCACCTCATAGTCAGGCATTTGCATTTTCTGAAAAAAGGCTTCCACTTCTTCAGTGCTTACAGGCTTCTTGGATGGGAAATGTTTCCTTGTGGCATTAATCACATCTTGTGTGTCTGAATACTTCCGCACTAAGATGTTCCCAGGCAGTTCTCCTGTGATCTCTTTACCCTTGTGTGTGAACACCATCTGTTGATAATTCTAAGGTACTGCGGACGGGTCTGTCATGAGGTTCTGTGGCACGTGTGCGATAACCACGGGCTCATTCGGCCGCAATGGTTAAATCGCCCCCATACCACATAGGCTCCTTTAGGCACATACATCGGTATTTCTTTTTTCATCTGAAACTTCTTTGAAACTTATTCCTAGGGGCTTTTCTGATCGACCTCGTGGGAGGTAAAGAACTCCATTTTTCTTAGGCACTGTCATTTATGCCTTTGTTTCAATCTTCTTTTCAAACCCATCTTTAACAGTGTCATTCTTCTCCCCCTTTTCTCTTGTTTTGGGGTTGTTTTAGGCTATCTTTCTATGTCGGAAATGGCAATTATGGCTTTTAGAGCAGGATAAAATTCCTTGTCCTCGCAAATCATTCTAATTACTAGCCCGTTGTTATGGGCCAGCAGTGGGTTATTTGTCACATTAGGAATATCTTCATCCGCAAACTCTATCCTTCCTTGGTTAATCAACTCTTTCATAGCTTTCTCCAATGTCCAACAAATATCGGTGCTATGCCCCTCGACTCCCGAATGATAAGCACAATACACACCTCGTTGGTAAGCCAGAGAATCTGTCTATTCTGTGGAATGGGCTGCAATAGATTCTCTTGCATGATTTTAGGGAAAAGGGTGGAATATGGTTCCCCAATTGGTGTGAAGTTTGACTTAGGTGGTTCACGAGGGCGTGTGTTATTTTGTAGTGGTCGGAAGTTATACTGGTTTTGGTAAGGAGGTTGATTTCTCTGAAATGGAGGTGGGTTTCGGTTGGCTGGTGGCTATGGCCAGCCAAAAGGCTGAGCATTCATGACTGCATAGGGTGGAGGTGGAGGAGCATAGGCCATATCATTGTGCGGATAATAATGTTGGGGGTCTTTTTGGAGAACACCTGCCATGGAGCTCGGTACCTTCTGTCTCCAACCGTTGCCATGATCGTTTCTTATTTCTTTTTGCCCTTAGCCATTTCTCCATACCTACCTTGGATGGCTTGGGAGGTTGCTCTTATGGCTGCTTGGCTCATTATTCTTCTAGTTTGCAGACTGGTTTCCACCATTTCTCCGATCTTAATTGCTTCTGCAAAAGGCCTTCCCAAAGCCAACATCATATTTTTGAAATAATCGGGTTCTTGGACTTGCAGAAAAATAGTGACCATCTCCAACTCGTCTGTTGGGGGTTTGACTCTCGAGGCTTGTTCACGCCATTTAATAGCGTATTCTATGAAACTTTCAGAGGTTTTATTCTTCAAGTTAGACAAGGAATTCCGATCGAGTGCGATGTCAATGTTATATTGAAATTGCCGAACAAAATCCCTGGCAAGATCATCCCAGATATGCCAACGTGAGATGTCTTGATCCATGTACCATTCCGAAGCTATCCTGATTAAGCTTTCTCTGAAATATGCCATCAACAATTATTCTTTGCCACCGGCACCCTGTAACTGATTGCAGTATTTCTTCAAATAAGCAATGGGGTCGTCATGCCCGTCATACTTTTCAAATTTTGGTGTTTTGAAGCCTGACGGCAAATGGACATGCTGGAACATGCATAAATCTGCATAGGAGAAACTCTTCTGTCCGCTTAGAACTTGTATGCTCTTTAAACTTTGATCAAGACTTCTAATTCTCTTAGCTATCTCATCCTGTTCAGGAGCTTTAGGATTTTGACATGGATTAAACTCGTATCGGGGTGGATGAGGACAAATATTGGTGGCGGTCCAGCGAAAGAGGTGGCACTGGGAATGTAAAGAAGGATGAGTCAAAGATATGAGCATGCGTAACGGGCTGCGCCGTGATTGGAACGTGCAGCACGGTGGATTTTTTGTGGCCGTATCCGCTGTTGACATCCAGGGATAGGAAATGGAGGGCGATCCAGAGAGTCGTGATGGTAGAATATCTAAACAGAGTAGGTGGATAATTGGTGGGGGTGTTGGAAATCCCACTTGGTCGGATGAATAGTTCAGGGAACCTAGGGATCAGACTTGGGGGCTCCTTCCCGTTGTTCCAGTCGTCCATCATTTCCACCATGTGACAATGTAGAATCCTGTTCTCTTTAGCAGTTGTTGATTCAACAGTCCGGATCGCTTATATGGAACTCTCCTTTAAAATGGGAGTTGTCGATAGAGGGATTTCTGAAGACATGTCGATACTTCCTTTTAATCTTGTAAAGTAAGTGTGGGTACTTCTTCTTGATTCAGTAACGGGCACTGAACATTTCCTTTGGACCTCGTGAAATATGAATGGGAGGCCAAACTACCACAAAATCAACCACCTTTTCTAAAGACCTGGATTTCGGCAAACAAACTGTTAGTCTGAAACAACTAACAAATAAGTAATCTCACATTGGGGTGTGATGCACTTATACTGTTAAATGTGTTGCTACATGTATTCGGTTGCAATGCGTCATTCCAGCTTATACCTTTCCGAATTTTCCTTTGCCTCCCTTTTCATCAACTTCATTTGTTATTTTTCTTTTATATTCTTTTTTTTGTTTTTCTTTTAGTGGTGGTCGAATCTTATGTGGATTCCCTACATATCATGTCCCTGCATGAATCAGACCGGGTGTAGTTTCGATGCGAAAATGTAAGATAAAGATGGAACATTTTTGTGGTTTTTATTGTCACAAAATTCCACTTACAAATGAAATACCTGCGGGAAAAAAAATGGAAATGCAAAACTTCAAAAGGACAAACAGACTCTTAAATGAAAATACAAACTCTACTAAGCATGCTCCTACGCTTTAAACTTCTGTGTCCGTTGGGCGTTGTTTAGCCTTGTCACAACTCCTTTTTTACTACCCCACACCAGGAAAAAGCATATAAATACGCTTATAGGGTATACCTCGACGCTCAAATACCCGAAACGGATATAATAACATAGAGGAAGGAGTTTTTCCAATTAAAGGACAATCGGTTCGGGATTTTTGTTTTAATTAATCAGAGTCGCCACTTGAGATAATAATGGAGTCCCAAGTCACCGGTTAATCCCGAATCCGAGGAAATTGACTCAAAAATGTCTGCGAAACAAAGATCTGGTTAAGGAACTCTGTTAACCTGGGAGAAGGTGTTAGGCATACCCGGGTTCCGTGGTTTTAGCACGGTCGCTCCATTGTCGTTCTCGACTCTTGTTTGACTCAACATAGATTTTAACAATTTATAGTACTTTTTACTTATATATTTTACGGAATTGGCGACATCGCGAAAACACGCCTCGAGTCACACCGTAACCAGTACGCCTGTGACTTTCAGTATATTTCAGCTTTGCCGGGACTTAGGATTTGAGTCGCACCAAGTGCACACTCGTTCATAGGAAAGTACGTTAAATCGTTCCCTAAATAACGTCTATCGGCTTTTAAATCTTTTGGGAGAGGCTATGGAATTCGCTATTAGCCTTCTCGAATCTATTATATACATTACTTCATTACAAAGGGGGCCCCGTTGTTTGATATCGGGCGAGGCTCGTCCCAAGTATTATTAAGGTTCAATCCTAATACTTAGCTATATTTTCTATGGATGTTCTTTCCTTAGCTGTGTTTGACACTGGATATTCCAGGCCCTTATTATTTCTGTTGTTATTTGGGCCCGGATCTTTACATCACTTATTTAGACAAGCAATGGTCCAGCCCAGGCCTTAAAGCCCAGGCAGTCTTCAGGCTTGCGCTTGACCACTCGACCAAGTTCACGACACAGTTTAGGCCCATTTTATATACAGGTCCAGACCAGATCGAAATAACCAAAAGCAGAAATGTAAACAGAACAATGATGTAAAATAAGAATGAATTCAAAATGTTTTATTCATCAAAAGTGAAATCAATATACAATTTATCAGCAAATCATGAATCAATTATCTACTGTACACAAGACTTGAGTTAAAAGGCTGTTTCTAATCTCGACCTCTACAAATGAGTTGACACTAACATCTACATTATTTACTAGTTGAAAAATCTAAGAAGAACAATTCTATTATATGTGAGGCTTAAAGATCAGTTAAGCTAATTACCTATTGATTGTCTAAGGCTGAAGGAAGTCATGCATAAGATTGCATAATTACACTACTGGATTTACTATGAACCAAACTTATTAGATATCACAAATATGGTTGTTGCCTTATCTAACTGCGTCCTCTTTAAATTACTCATATCCGAACTTAGGTCCTTAAAATTAACTAACTATATGAGCAATGACTTCATAAATCAGTTTTTTCAAATACACAAACCCAATATCTAAATTTGAATGGCTTCACGACTTAAGCATTACTAAACCACTGATTTTACTATGATTTAAATCCTACTTGTGTCTATGTACAGATTCACAACGGTATGGTTAACTATGTGATTTCATTTTTTACGAAGAAGCTTACTGTGAATGAATAATTAGCAATTTTTGAAGAAAACAGTGATATGCTAACTTATGTTTTACAAGTTTTTACCTAATTAATCTAAGTGATATGCTACTGACTACACTACTACTACTATACTACTTATTCTATCACTAAGCTATTACATCTTTTGTGTTTGTTTTTCTACTACTATCTACTGTGATACACTACAGATTCAAACTGAAGTTACAAATGTCTAGGAAAAACTAGTACATAACAAATAACAAAATAATCCAGATCTTCATTTTCATTTTTATCAACTCGCCATTACAAGCTTCAACTGAAAGAGAGATGTACCTGGATCAAAATGAAAATCCAATGAGTCTAGGGGAATCAGGCAGATAAGCACAGCAATAAACTCAGACAGCAATGCAACAGTGGAATTGAATGCCAAATGAACAAGACAACACAGCAATAGCAAGCAGGAATCCCACAGCAAAGCAAGTAGAAATCCAGACCAAATTCGAGCAAGGAACCCAAAAATCAGAACAAATCAACAAGTTCTCACTCGAAAAATCCCATAAACACTACTGCTATATTAGTATTTTTTTTTTCTCTGAACTTTTCTTATCAAAAACCAGCCCCTATTTCACTCTTTTTGGGAGTATTTATAGGAATGGAGGGGTTGATGACTTGGGGAGAAAGTATGGGATTAAATCCCACTTCTCCCCCTCTTAAAATTATCCAATTTACACTTAGACCCATAATTCTGTTAACACAAACCCTTCCAGCATGTGCTCAAAGGTTCCAAACATTCCTTTTATGGGCCTTTTACCAATGTAACCTTAGGGGTTAAAGATTTTTACCGATTTCCCATTTTAGGGAGACCATTATACCCTTTAATCTCTGCAAAATTGCAGAAATCAAGGGTACAAATGACTCCCTTAACCCTTTATGTTCTAAATTATTTACCAAATTACTAAATTGGTTCCCTTTTATACCCTTGAAGGCACTGCTGAATTACCTGACCTACCTAGGTCAGGTTTCAGCATTTTAAGACTATATTTAACTAGTGGCCAGTCCTTGCATTGGTATTTAAGGACTGGCCAATTCTACTTTAGGGAACTATTTCAATTATAGCCTCTTTTGAATCTCTTTGGGTTAATTGCAGGACTAGCCTGCCTTATTATCATAATTAACTATTTAAAACTTAGCCAGTCTCAACTTGAGACTTAGCTTGGGCAATTGAACCCAATTACTGAACATAGTTGGGCCCAAAGCCTTTGCAGTCCTGGCCACTTTAATGTTCAGGGCTCAAAAAGAGCCTGGGCAAGTCTGCATTTGTAGACTTAGCCAGTTTTGCACAACCAGCCCCCCTTTTAAGGTGGACTGGTGTGTTGGGACCTTATAGAGTTGATCAACCTTTGCAAAGTTGACCACTCTTAGGTCAATTATTCCCTAATAACCTATTTTTGTTCATTTTAAGTTAATTAAACTAATTTGCAGGACTAGCCTTCTTTATTAAGGCATTCAGACTATTAAACTAATGGCCAGTCTCAAGTTGAGACTTGGCTTGGGTAATTAAACCTAATTACTGAACATAGTTGGGTCTAATCCCTTTGTAGGCCTGGCCATTTTAATGTTCAGGGCTCAAAGAAGAGCCTGGGCAAGTATGCATTTGCAGACTTAGCCAGTTTTGCACAACCAGCCCCTTTTGAGGTGGGCTAGTGTGTTTGGACCTTATAGAGTTGGTCAACCTTTGCAAAGTTGACTACTCTTAAGTCAATTATTGAACTTATAGCTTATTTTTGTGATTTTTAGGTTTAGCCTATTTCAAAACTAGCCACTTTATGAAACCTAGCACTAACATCTATAACCAATTCACCTAAGCATGATAGGTATTAACAGTGTTCACTAACACAAAATCATTACAAACATAGCCATTTCAACAGATAATTGCACACATAGCCAAATGAAATCAAATATTGTTCATTAATCAATTAAAACTTAGAAGAGGAGTCTGATAATGTTGAATCTTAACTAATCAACTCACATAACTCAAATTCATGTAGCAAAAATGTCAATTAACATCAATCAGGCTTAGTCACAATCAATTCATGTCAGATGACACACTGAAAAACCCCAAAACACTTAGAATTCATGGGCATAGACACACAGACACTAAATTCTCACAAAACAGTCAAGAAGAAATGAAACATGACTTATTTTAAACAGGAGAGCAATGGACCTTGGAAGATTAATATAAGAATGGTAGTCAGAATCCACTTTCAAGTACTAAACCTAGCTTGATGTATGCATGTGAAAAGTGAAGATGAGGAACAGGAAAGACATGAAGAAGCAATGAAGAACATCCCTAAATCTATTATGCAAAAGTGATAGAAGAAAGATCGTAGACATGCATGTGAGGGTGTTATTTAGAGTAGTAATCCTTAAGTAAACATGAAAGTCAAATTGTTAACCCTAGAATCATGCTAAGCAAAGAGAACAGGGAAAACACTAAGAACATGGAAATCTGAATAGAACAAATCCCAATCGAGAGTTAAACAACTAAAGCGAGAATGGAAACAACAGAGATATCTGAGATTGTTGAAGACCAAACAAACAGGGAAACTTATAACCAAGGGTGAAGAATATACAAAGGCGGCTTAATATGAAGATGAACAGAAAACAAAACATGCATGCCAAATAGAAGAAAAGTTATCCTATAAGAGCCAAACATGTCAAAGACCATATGGTTCACGAGATAAAAAAAAAGAGAAGAGAATCAAAGTAACCTTCAACTTATCAGAAACAGAACATGATTTAAAACCAACGAATAGAAGAACAACTATATAAAAATGATTGAGTTAAGAAACCCTAATACTAAACAGATGTAGTCATATGATTTCGAAACTTAAAGAAAACAGAGAGATAGACAAGAATATACGGGATGTAAGATATGAAACGAGAGAAGATGAACAGAAAAAGAAAAGAAACAGAAGATCAGCAGGAAAAATCCTAAAACTAACATGCGAAAACAAGAATAAAAAAAAGACATATAGAAGCATGCAAAATAGAAAACAAAATCAAATAGAAACAAACAAAACAAGAACAAAAATAATGAAAAGAAAGCAGATAAGGGACAGGGCACTTAGCTTGCAGGGCCTGTCCCCTGAGCTTCCTGATTTCTTTCTTTTCGTTTTCTTTATTCTCCAGACTCTTCTTTATTCTCTTTTCCTTGTTTCTTTTTCTTTATTCCCCTTTTTTCGTTTTTCTTTTCTGACTTTCTTTTTTTAGACTTCAAGATGAAGCCTTTTTGGGTTTTTGTTTGAAGAGGGGTGTTTGGGAAGGGTGAAGGGTGGATCTTGAATAGGGTTGAAGTTTCGAGTCGCCGGAGTTAGGTTTCCGGCGACACCTTTTGGGATATTCGAATAGTTCCAGGTAGATTCGAAGCGCGTGGGTGGTATGGTTGGATAGATCAAGTCAAGACGGATCGATCGGCGTTAGTTTGGGACGGTGGTTCGTTGTTTTATTGGTCACCGGTGGAGTTCCGGTGACCGGAGTTTCAAAAGAAAGAGGGTCTGTTTCTGGAGTTTTGATGGAGAAGAAGAAAAAGAAAAAGGAAAAGAAGAGAGGAGGGGTTAGAGGGGCCGGCGACCACCGTGGAGGGTGGTGGCCGCCATTGGCCGGCTAGGGTTTAAGAGGCGATGAAGGAGATGATGAGGGGAGAAGAAGAAGACCTCAAGGGCGTCTAGGGTTAGGCATTTGAAAAATGGCCAAAATTCAACGGACCAAAGCTTTATATAGTTGATGTGGATAAGGTGATCTGGGCCGTCGGTTAGATGAAGATCAATGACTCTCATTGGTGTAACTAAAACGACATCGTTCAGTTGCTTATGAGACCTAGACCTTCGACCCTTGGATTAAATCAAACGGACGGCTCAGATCGAATCTCTCATAACTTATTAACTAATTAACTCCGCTAATTGTCTCAGCCGTTGGATTAAACCTGACGGACGGCTGAGATTGCACCTCCTGTGTGGCCTGGACCGTGTTTCTTGGCTGATGCCTTGGGCTAAGGTATTGGGCCACTAATTTCAGTTCTTTTGGCCCAAATCAATTAAACCCAATTATTTTTGTATTTTCCAATTTTATTAATTATTAAGACACCATTTTTTTTCTTTTCTTTTATGAATTATTAAAAAACTTAATCTCCTACTTATTCTAGTTATCTAATATTTTGAGCAATTTTATACTATTGTTTTTCGAATTTCCGCTACTAAGAACTATTTTTTTATGATTTTCTTCTTAAGGCTAATCAATTCAAACAAAATAATTACTTAACCTAATTTTTTTTATTTTTCTAATTTTCAATTATTCAAACACACAAAATATGGCTAATTTCAAACAAGGCACACAATTGCACTCAAAAATATATTTATTTTAATTTTGGAATTGTTTGCCTGGTGGAAAAATCATGTGCTCACAGCTGCCCCTCTTTGCACAGGAACACGAAGAGTTTCAGTGCAAAGACAAGTGAGCAGTAATTGGAGATTTTTGCACATTGACACATTCCGTAAAAGCATTTTGGAAAACCTTTTGACCGCACCCTGCTTTAGAGGTTGCCTACATATCCTGGGCTAAACAGGAATCAGGTCAGTGTAGTTCGGGAAGGTCTGGCAGTTTAAAAAATACCAGACTCACTGTTGCATTGACACTGTTGAGACTTGCCGACTTACTCATTATTACACCAGGGGGAAAATGTAAAATGAAGAAGCTATTCTAAGCTATGATCCTACAATTACAATTGTTCCTAATCTAGCTTCTGTTTGCTTCTTCTTCTCTTTTTTCTTGATTTTCTGTGACACCGACTCTCTTTTTTGTTGATTTTCTTTGATGCCGACTCTTTTTTTTGTTGATTTTCTTTCTTGTTTTCCTCTTTTTTGATTTTCAATGGTATTTCTTGTCCTCAAGCTGAAACCTGCTCAAAACAAAACAAAAACAACAAACTTTTTCTTCTGCCCCAGTGTGGGCTTTTAGCCAACATAAAACCAAAATTGCATGAAGTAAATATACAGAAATGTATTCCCTTGTTAGAAAGTGGGCGCCTAACAGAAATTAAATGTGCAATGCAGAAAAGTATTCCCGTGTTAGAAGGTGGGCGCCTAACAGAATTTAAACGTGCAATGCAGAAAAGTATTCCCGTGTTAGAAGGTGGGCGCCTAACAGAAATTAAACGTGCAATGCAGAAAAGTATTCCCGTATTAGAAGGTGGGCGCCTAACAGAATTTAAACGTGCAATGCAGAAAAATATTCCCGTGTTAGAAGGTGGGCGCTTAACAGAAATTAAACGTGCAATGCAGAAAAGTATTCCCTTATTAGAAGGTGGGTGCCTAACAAAAATTAAACGTGCAATGCAGAAAAGTATTCACGTGTTAGAAGGTGGGCGCCTAACAGAAATTTAACGTGCAATGCAGAAAAGTATTCTCGTGTTAGAAGGTGGGCGCCTAACAGAAATTAAACGTGCAATGCAGAAAAGTATTCCCGTGTTAGAAGGTGGGCGCCTAACAGAAATTAAACGTGCAATGCAGAAAAGTATTCCCGTGTTAGAAGGTGGGCGCCTAACAGAAATTAAACGTGCAATGCATAAAAGTATTCCCGTGTTAGAAGGTGGGCGCCTAACAGAAATTAAACGTGCAATGTAGAAAAGTAATCCCGTGTTAGAAGGTGGGTGCCTAACAGAATTTAAACGTGCAATGCAGAAAAGTATTCCCGTGTTAGAAGGTGGGCGCCTTAGAAGGTGGGCGCCTAACAGAATTTAAACGTGCAATGCAGAAAAGTATTCCCGTGTTAGAAGGTGGGCACCTAACAGAAATTAAACGTGCAATGCAGAAAAGTATTCCCGTGTTAGAAGGTGGGCGCCTAACAGAAATTAAACGTGCAATGCAATGTAGAAAAGTATTCCCGTGTTAGAAAGTGGGCGCCTAACAGAAATTAAACGTGCAATGCAGAAAAGTATTCTCGTGTTAGAAGGTGGGCGCCTAACAGAATTTAAACGTGCAATGCAGAAAAGTATTCCCGTGTTAGAAGGTGGGCGCCTAACAGAAATTAAACGTGCAATGCAGAAAAGTATTCCCTTGTTATAAGGTGGGCACCTAACAGAATTTAAACGTGCAATGCAGAAAAGTATTCCCGTGTTAGAAGGTGGGCGCCTAACAGAAATTAAACGTGCAATGCAGAAAAGTATTCCCGTGTTAGAAGGTGGGCGCCTAACAGAAATTAAACGTGCAATGCAATGCAAAAAAGTATTCCCGTGTTAGAAGGTGGGCGCCTAACAGAATTTAAACTTGCAATGCAGAAAAGTATTCCCTCGGCCTGATGACCGGGGAATGGATTTTAAAGATGCTACCTTCCTTTTTTGGTATTTTCTTTGACCAATTGTATTTCACATGTGAATTTCTCCACTTATTGGCAAACTTTCTGTTTTTGGTGTTTTCTATTTTCCACATTGGTCACATTCACTTTAAAGTGATTAGTGACAATTTATTCCTGCATGAATCATGAAACAAAATTTATTAGATATAAACTGCTGGCAACTGGCATCGGCCGTCCCTGCCTCTTATTGCTTTCCTCTTTTTTTGCTTTTTCTCCCGCTGTGTGGCTTTTCGGCTGTCTATCTCTTGCGAACTCTTTTTGTATTTTCTTACTTTTCCCCTTTTTGTTTTGTTTTCTTTTCCTTTGGCCATGTTTGCCAAACTCCTTTATTTCCTTCCCAACTCTTTTTTCTTTCTGATCTAGTGTTGTTTCAACTTCCGTCATCAGGAGTTGGTAGTTAGCTCTCAAAAGGTAAACAATGAAATGCAGAAAAATGAAAGAAGGTAAGGGTGTTTTTGGAGAGATGATAGAACTTATCTGGGTATTTGTCGGCTGATTCCGCGGACCATGCCATGTATTTAAACTCTGACCCAGTTCGTTCTAATCATTATTCTGACTCCGAATTATCTTCAACCCAAACCGATACTATTTTGTTGCCTTTTCTCTTTTTTGGTAATCCTTACGATCGACCTACGGTGCCTCGAAAGGTTTTCACCAATAGGACTCTCTCATTTATTCTCTCAACCTCACAATCGTCTCACAGTGCCGGTTAAGGTTTTCACCGATGAGACTCTCTTATTTTATTTCTCTCAAACTCACAGTCGCCTCACAGTGCCGGTTAAGGTTTTCACCGATGAGACTCTCTCATTTTTTCATCATTTTTTTTGTTCATTTTTGTTTTGTATTTTGTTTTCTAATACCACGGGTATTGCCCAATGTCTCGGTCTTCCTTCATTGCATCTGTTATCACTTTGGAATTGATCAGAAGGTCTTTCTTTGGACTGTAACATGGCTTTTGGATGGGTTAAGAAAGAAAGGTATAAAGGCTCAAAATTTTACGAGGGTTCAAAAATATTTACAACTCTCGGAATTATTAAACATAACTTCTGCCCCAGTTTCAATATGTGGGGAATTTTTGGATTTTTTCTTTATTGTGACTGAACCTCGGAGAGGCTGCCTACGTACCCTTTCGGGATCAAGTCAGACGTAGTTCATCCAACATATTAGTTAGATGGATTTCTTTTTGACTTTTTCCCGATTTCTTTGTCTTTTTTTTTCTTCTATTACCCTTTTTTTTCCTTCGGTCATCACTTCCCATTTTGTCAATTTAACCTTCATTTTCCTTATTGCGCTATAAGCGATTTCGAGAGAGGGATATGAAAGAATATATTCATTAAGGCTCAAAGGGGTTGTCAATGGATAAAGTGTTTGGATAAAGAATAAAACGCCTTCGTCATTTCAATTCCAAAATCACAACAAAATACAAAACATACAATTGAAAAGAAATCATACATAGTATCTTTTGACCGCATCTGAATTGATAGCAGTCTCTACGCACTTTCCTTCAACATCTGTTAAATATAATGCCCCATTGGACAACACCCGCGATACTACGAATGGTCCCTGCCAATATGGTGCAAACTTGCCCTTTGCCTCGGCCCAATGCGGTAAGATACGCCTCAATACGAGTTGTCCGACTTCAAACTTCCGAGACGCACCTTCTTATTGTATGCTCTGGCCATTCGTCATTGATACAACTGCCCATGGAAAACTGCGGCCAATCTCTTTTCATCAATCAAACTCAATTGTTCCAGCCGGCCTTTTACCCATTCATCGTAATCTATTCCAGCTTCAGCTATGATCCGTAATGACGGTATTTCAACTTCTGCGGGTATAACAGCCTTTGTCCCATACACCAGTGAGTAAGGTGTGGTTCCAATAGGAGTACGCACCGTCGTGCGGTAACCCATAAGAGCAAAGGGTAACTTTTCATGCCATTGCCTGGATCCCTCCACCATTTTTCTGAGGATCTTCTTGATATTCTTATTTGCCGCTTCTACTGCACCATTCGCCATTGGCCTATAAGGCGTGGAATTGAGATGTGTGATCTTAAATCTCTCGCAAACTTCCGCCATGAGATGACTATTTAGATTGGCTCCATTATCTATGATGATCACCTTGGGAATTCCAAACCGGCATATAATATTCTCATGCACAAAGTCAACCACCGCTTTCTTCGTCACTGCCTTGAACGTCTTTGCCTCAACCCACTTGGTGAAATAATCGATTGCAACCAAAATGCATCTATGCCCATTGGAAGCTGCTGGATCTATCAGACCGATAACATCCATGCCCCATGCGACAAAGGGCCACGGTGCAGACACTGTATGCAACTCATAAGGCGGGGAGTGGATCAGATCTCCATGTACTCGGCACTGGTGACATTTCCTCACATATCTAATACAATCACGCTCCATAGTGAGCCAATAGTACCCAACTCTCAAAATCTTCTTTACTAGGACATATCCGCTCATGTGGGGTCCACAGGCTCCGGCATGTACTTCATTCATAATCTCATCAGCTTGTTGTGCATCCATACACCTCAATAACCCCAGGTCTGGTGTTTTTTTGTATATAACTCCTCCACTGAGAAAAAATCCATTAGCCAAGCGCCTGATGGCTCTTTTCTGATCTCCAGTGGCCTGCTCCGGGTATTTGCCAGCTTTCAGGTATTCCATGATGTCATGATACCACGGTTCTCCATCCAATTCTTCTTCCAAAGTGAAGCAGTAAGCATTTTGATCACGAACTTGGATCTGGAGAGGATCTATATATGTCTTGTCCGGATGAGGAAACATAGAGGACAGTGTGGCCAAAGCATCTGCAATCTCATTGTGCATTCTTGGGATGTGTTTGAATTCTATGAACTGGAATCTTTGTGACAACTCGTGCAAACAATACCGATAAGGTATCAATTTCAAATCTCGTGTCTCCCATTCTCCCTGGATTTGGTGTACCAAGAGATCCGAGTCACCCATGGCCAAAATCTCTTGAATACCCATGTCTATAGCCATCCATAATCCCAAGATACACGCCTCATATTCGGCCATGTTGTTGGTACAAAAAAATCGAAGCTGAGCTGTGACGGGATAGTGTTGACCCGTACCTGAAATGAGTACCGCTCCAATACCAATGCCCTTGCTATTGACGGCTCCGTCGAAATACATTTTCCATCCTGGCTTCTCATCTTGTTCTATTTCCTCGACATTCATAGCCTCCTCATCCGGAAAGTATGTCTTTAAAGGCTCATATTCATTATCCACTGGATTCTCTGCTAAGTGGTCCGCAATCGCTTGTGCCTTCATCGCCGTACGAGTCACATAGATAATGTCAAATTCTGTGAGCAGAATCTGCCATTTAGCAAGTCTCCCTGTAGGCATAGGCTTCTGAAATATGTACTTCAGAGGATCCGGTCGTGATATCAAATATGTGGTATATGCTGACAAATAATGTTTCAATTTCTGAGCCACCTAGATCGACGCACAACAAGTTCTTTCTAGCTGAGTATATTTTACCTCATAAGATGTGAACTTCTTACTGAGGTAATACATAGCTTACTCTTTCTTGCCCGTCTCATCGTGTTGGCCTAGCACACAACCAAAGGAGTTGTCAAGCACTTTTAAGTATGAATCAGAGGTCGCCCCAGCTCTGGAGGAACTAACACTGGAGGATTGGCCAAATATTCCTTGATGTTGTTGAAGGCTTCCTGACATTCGTCGGTCCATTTCACTGGTGCATCTTTCTTTAACAACTTGAAGATGGGCTCACATGTTGATGTCAACTGAGCGATGAACCGGCTAATGTAATTCAACCTCCCCAATAAGCTAATTACCTCCTTCTTGTTCTTCGGCAGAGGTAGACTTTGGATGGCCTTGATCTTTGATGGATCTAGCTCGATACCTCGCCTACTCTCTATAAACCCCAACAACTTCCCTGAAGGTACTCTGAAGGCGCACTTCGCAGGATTGAGCTTTAAATTGTACCTCCGGAGTCTTTGGAAAAACTTTCTCAGATCCCTCACGTGATCAGGCTGCTTTTTGGACTTTATGATGACATCATCCACATATACTTCAATTTCTTGGTGCATCATGTCATGAAACATCGTGGTCATTGCCCTCATATAAGTTGCCCCGGCATTCTTCAATCCAAACGGCATCACTCTGTAACAATACGTTCCCCAAGGTGTAATGAAAGCAGTTTTCTCCGCGTCTTCTTCATCCATCAAGATCTGGTGATAACCTGCATAACAATCTACAAATGAACCGATCTCATGCTTAGCGCAATTGTCGATCAATATGTGGATGTTTGGCAATGGAAAGGCATCCTTTGGACTGCTTTGTTGAGGTCTCTGTAGTCCACACACACTCTGGTTTTTCCATCTTTCTTTGGGACTGGCACAACGTTCGCCAACCAGGTGGGGTATTTGGTGACTCGTATGACCTTTGCCTCAAACTGCTTATTCACCTCTTCCTTTATCTTTACACTAATGTCCGTTTTGAATTTCTGCAACTTTTGCTTTACAGGCCGGCATTCAGGGTAGATAGGCAACTTGTGTACCACCAAATCAGTGCTAAGTCCAGGCATGTCATCATAGGACCAAGCAAAAATGTCCTTAACTCATGAAACAACCTTATCAATTCTTCCCTGAGGGGTGTCTCCAAATGAACGCTAATTTTTGTTTCCCGGACATTATCTTCACTCCCCAAATTTATGGATTCCGTATCACTCAAATTCGGTTTGGGCTTTTCCTTATATTGGTTCATGTCCTTACTTATTTCCTCCAGGGCTTCCTTATCCTCACATTCTATCTCACTATCCTCCTCAATTTCTTGTATGGTAATGCGACTGTCAGAACTGGGTCGAGAATCCTTCACGCATGACATGGCATTAGAATCAACACATACAGAACTGTACAGAAGAAAAAATAAAGAAAATAAGGCAAAAAATGAAGAAAAAGGAAAACTGCATTTCATTGATAACAATTATTTTTCTGGGAAAGCGATGATGAAATTTTGAGAGCTAACTTCCAGGACTCCTTCCTGATAGGGAAAGGACTGGCTTCCCAATTGTTCAGCATGACGCCAGATCCCACAAACTGCATATCCATTTTGCTAGTGCCTTCCCCCACCTCAACCATATTCACATCTCCAAATATCTTCTCAAAACTCAGAAGCTCTTCATCAGGTCGGGTTTCAATGTACCTTGACACAGCAGATGTCCGATATTTAGTATCAGGCTTGGTGAAGGTGTCGGATAGTTTGGGTATAGGCTTAGGCAGGGTCCAGTTCTTTTTGGCTTTGGAGGCTCTTCGGATGTCGGCATAAGTGGGTTTGAACCCTAAGCCGAAAGTACCTTTGTTTTCTGGCAATTGAACCGGTTGGATAACTCCTTGCAAAGCTTTGCCCAGCCTTTTTCCCGGCGCAAACCCGTTTTTAAGCATCTCCTTGGCCACCATCACAGCAGTAGGTGCTACCATAGGGATCGGCAGTTTTTCTCCTTCAGCAATTTTGTTTACTGCAATGGTATCTGTCACCTGGTAGACCCAAGGTCCCCTATCTCCATCAGCACCATCAAACGGCATCACAACAATGCAGGTATTTTCTTCTTCATGCACAACAATTTCTTGTTGCTCCCATTCGAATTTGACCATCTGGTGTAAAGACGACGGCACTGCCTTGGCCGCGTGGATCCATGGTCATCCTAGCAATAAATTATAGGACACAGCAATATCCAATACCTAAAATTCCATAGTAAAATCCATAGGCCCAATGGTCACTTCCAAGACAATGTCTCCCAACGTGTTCTTACCTCCCCCATCAAATCCTCTCACATTTATACTGTTCTTCCGAATTCTATCCTGGACTGACATTCAGCTTCCCTAAAGTTGACAGCGGGAAAATATTTGCGCTTGAACCATTATCTATCGATACTCTGGTCACCACCGACTCTTCGCTTTTCACCGTAAGATAAAGTGCCCTATTATGCTCGGTTCTGTCAACAGGCAATTCATTATCTGAGAACGTAATCCTATTAGACTCAAAGATCTTATTAGTAATCTTTTCAAGGTGACAAACTGAGATCTTCTCTAGGACATTAGCCTCGTTCAATATCTTCATCAGAGCTTTCCTATGTTCTTCTGAGTGTACTAATAACGAGAGCAAAGAGATCTGTGCAGGGGTTTTCCTCAGTTGTTCGACTATGGAGTAATCTTGCGCTTTTATCTTTATGAGGAATTCCTCCGCCTCTTCCTCGGACACTGGCTTCTTCAACTGATTCTCTTTGACTGTTTTCATTCTTCTTAACTCTTTTGGGGCAAAACACCTCCCAGACCGAGTCAGACCTTGAGTTTCACTGATTCCTCCAGATACCTCTTTCCCTTTATAGATCACTTCTACCTTATTGTAATTCCAAGGTACAGTCTTCGTGTTTATTACCGGCATCTGCACCACCGGTCTTATGATCACTAGTTCCCCATTCGTGCCTTTCACTGTTAATATCGGCTTCACGCCTGGTACCACAACCTTCAACTTCTCCACCACTATTGGCCTTTTTACTGGTTCCTCAACAATCACTTTTCCTTTCTAGGCTTCCTTTTCCGTTCTGCTACTGGCTTTAATCATCATAACAGACTGAGACGGCCTCCGACTGCTCTCATCCTGCGCCAATTCTATCATATGCGTTTCATGGTGAGTTGGCAGTGGGTTTTGCGTGATGTTTGGAGATTCCGGAGCTTGCACTTCAATACTTCGACTATCAATAAGATCCTGGATAGCACTCTTCAGATGCCAACACTTTTCAGTATCGTGTCCTGGTGATCCTGAACAATACTCACACCTGACAGATTGATCAATGTTTTTCGGAGGTGTGTTTGGAAGTTTATGTTCAATCGGGCTCAACATTCCCAATTCTTTTAATCTGTGATAGAGGCTGGTAAATGAATCCCCCAATGGGGGAATGTTTTCTTTGCTTTATTCCTCCATTCTGGGTCAGGCCTGGGTTTGTTTTGGTTTCTGTAGGTTCTGGAAGTAGGGTATGTGTTTTGTGTGTGGTAGACATTATGTGGGGCTTGGGCTCTCCACACATGTGATAGTGGTGGTGAGTAGGTTTGGGCTTGTGGGTGGTGGTAGTGCGGGGTAGTTGGTGGGTAATATGGTGGCGGTGAGTTATATGTGGTTAGTGTATTGTATGGGGTTGGTGGGTTATATGTGGTTGGCGGGTTGTATGGAGTTGACGGGTTAGGTGGGTATGGACGGTATGGTCTTGGTGGTTCTTGGTGGTTGTTGGTTACGGTTCCAAGGCTTGTTTTCCACAACTGCTACTTCTTCTTTTTTCTTCTTTCCAATTGCCCCTCCATTCCCAGTCTGTATTGCTTGATTCGTGGCCTTAATTGCCTAAAAACTCATGATCTTGTTTGTTTTTAAACCTTCCTCAACAAAGCTCCCCATCTTCACAACCTCATTGAAACTTTTTCCAATTGCTGACACTAAATGACCATAATAAGTAGGCTTCAAAGCCTGTAGGAAAAAATCTACCATTTCTCCTTCCTTCATTAGCGGATCTGCCCTTGCAGCCTGTTTCCTCCACCTGAAACCGAACTCCCAGAAGCTTTCTCCTGGCTTTTCCTCCATCTTCGTAAGGGATAATCTATCTGGTATGATTTCCATATTGTATTGGAAATCGTTCGCGAAGGATTGGTCGAGATCGTCCCAGAGGAACCACCTGGTATCATCCTGGCGAGTATACCACTCCATAGCAGAACCGCTTAAACTCTGGCTAAAATACGCCATCAACAGCTCATCCATTCCTCCTGCACCTCTCATTTTACTGCAATAACCCCTGAGGTAGGCCACCGGGTCTCCATGTCCGCTATACATATCAAACTTCGGCAACTTAAATCCAGCAGGAAGTTGCACTTCAGGGAACATACACAAATTCTTGTATGCCACGCTCACTTGCCCTCCCAATCCTTGCATATTGCGAAAGGCGTTTTCCAAACTTTTCACCTTCCTAGCCATCTCCTCTTGCCCCGCATTTTTAGCAGGTTTCTCTTTGCTCGTCTCCATCAGTGGAGTATGAGATTCATGTTGTCGAAAGGTTGGCTTTGGTGGGTAGTAATGAGGATCTTGTATTTGGAACACTGGTTCACTAGATGATATGTGTAGGGTGGTAGGTGGAGGTGTCACATACACTAGAGAAACTTGGGGTGGATGGGATGGTACTTGTTTTGTTGGAGGTGGTGGTACCTGGGAAGTGGAAGCATAATAGAGATGGTAGTCAGGGTATGTAGAGGGTGCATTCAATGTGGGTGGTTCAGGATTGGGGTTAGCTGGAGGGATGTATGTGGTATTGGCAGGGTAAGTTGGCAGGGGTTGACCTCTAGACCAAGCCCGATACATTTCGGCCATCTGCTGCTTTAATTTGTACATCTCTTCCTTCATCCCCGCTATGTCCACAATTTCTTCCTCTTGTGCGGGATCCATAATAGTTGCATTAATTTCTTGCGACACAACTTTTGTCATTTTCTTATATCTCGTGTTGTAAGGGTGAGTAGCCAGAATGCCAGTTGCCACAAAAATCTGAAGCTCACAAACATCAATACCCTTTAGTTGTTAGCTCATGAAGAGATAAGATGCAACGACTTTAAAGTAAACACATTTTCCTCGAGTCGTCATGCCTCATCCGGTCTTTACTTATTTGAATCATCTCTCTCTTTTTTTTCATTTTTCTCTCTCTCTTTTTTTCATTTCACAATTGCGTTCCTATTTATTTGCCTACCGTAATTAAAAGAAATAACATAAAGCAAAAGGATTGACAACAACACTTGATTTTCATTGATAGTTCAAAAACATTGGTTTACAAGATGATGTTGTAATGCTAATGCGAAGAAATAAAAAATAAGATGCATGCCTTATGAATACATTAATGCTCCTAGTGCCCGCGAGACATCGTTCGGTCTTGCCGCGGGCTTATATGCTAATCCCCTTTGGAGCCTATCCAGGTCAGACATGACTTGAAGAATTTCACCGCTGATACAAAGGTTCCTCGGGACATATCTTCACACAGTTGACTCTTCCGGGTGATGTATTGAGCAATGCAAACAATCTTCTCTCGAATGACCCCTTTTTCTTGAAGCAATCGACTTATCTGTTCAGTGCGAGCATCCAAGGTATGTTGGTTATCTTTCTGTATTTGCTGTAACTCCAACTCTAGTCGAGCCATAGTTGTGTAACAATGCTCCCTCTCTTCTTCGAGATCCTTGATAATCTTGTTACTTTTAACCGTGGCTGAAACCATTTTCTTTCTTAATCGAGCTACCTCAAATTCGTGCTTATCTTGGAACTGCCGAACCAACTTGGCTCTTTCCTCAGCATCTCTGGTTATTTGCTTCCGAGCCCTGACTAATTCCTTTTCGGCCTTGTCCAAGTAAAAGTTGTAGTCATTCACTTTGTGCCGTAGAGTCTCCATCAATTTCTCATCCCGGGCTAAGCGAATGGGGGACTCGGATGCAATTTTCATTTGAGCAACCTCAGCTTTTAACATTTCGTTCTCTTTCTTCGGCTGCTTTTTCTCTCCTTCATCAGATGCTGCCTGTAAACCACTTTCAAACTGGAGATTTCTCAGTTGTTCCTCCAACAAACTGATTTTGGCCTTGTATTCTCTTTCTTTGGTCGCCCAATTCTGGTTTTCCTTAGACTGCTCCACCAAATCTTGCAGGTATGGTATTTTCGAAAGCCGTTCATGCTCAACACCCCGTCGATACCATGTGAAATATCCAGATGATACTTCTCCCCGAGCTCTATTTTGCACACAGTATCCACTTTCAGGTTTTGGCACTCATTCCAAATTTGCCGGATCTTTGCTTCCGGGAATTGCCCATCCGGACCAATTTCTATAACTTGCGAACTGAGGTCCCCGTCTCTCGGAATAACTTGACATCTACCCAGTTGTCGCAGGGCCCTGTATGGAGTGTAAGGTTGGATGCTTTTCAAGCCCATGATAAAAAATGGTGACCCTTCTGTCGGCATATATATTACCTCGTCAAGAGGTAGCCAATCATATGTCCAATCGATATGGCCATCCGTCAATGATCGAAGATGCAAAATCCAATCCTTTACTCCCTCTGGCAGTTTGACTTCTTTTGTTCTCGTATAGAATTCTTCCAGACATGTTCATCCAGTCGGACCATAACTTGAGAACGAAGGATGATGGCATAGATGTTCGATCAACCAAATCTGCAAAATCAAATTGCACCCTTCAAAGAAGTTGGCTCCAGCTTTACATGCAGTCAAGGCACGGTAGATGTCAGCTAAAATCATTGGAGCTAGAGTACAATTATCTTGTACTATCAATGTGCTCGCTACCCCGGCAACCTTTATGCTGATGTGCCCATCTTTTCTCCGAAATATGACAATTCCGAGAAATGCCACTAGGAAAGCAAACCTTTGATGCTCCTCCCATTTTGCTCGGTTGGACTTGCTGCATAACTTGTTCGTGCAGTCATTAAAACCTCCGATGTGTCCATACCTACTATAGATGAAGTTCAAGGAGCAAAACCCGTTGGCTAAATCTTCGTTGTGGACATTCCTGGCAATTTTCAAAGAATCCAGAAAATGATGCACCGTTACCGTTCTTGGAGATACCGGGTATTTTTCTTTTAAGGGGACCTCATTCTTCCCTATATAGAAAGAAATCTCCTCCAGAGTAGGAGTGAGTTCAAAATCCGGGAGATGTAGTACATTGTGTGCCGGGTCCCAGTATGTGACCAATGCTCTAATTACGTCTCCTCGAGGAATTATGTCCAATAATCCCGTAAGATCTTTCAAGTAACCCTTGACCCAGTCCTGATTTTCCGTTCCCATGTCTTGCCACCACAGTTTCAGCTCCAAAGGGATTTTATTCATTAAGGAAAAATGTTCATTCAACAGCGTGCTCATCCTGCACATTTATTAAGGCGATTTTATTTAGAAAAAGGAAAAATCTTTTTCAATGCAATTTTCATTTTTGAAAGAATCATGGCTCTCGAAGTGGCCATTTTTGCCAAAACAGCCTTCCGGCGTCCTTTCGGAACATTTGCCATTTCCAAAAATAGCAATCACTTCGATTATTTGAAAAGGAAAAAAAATCTTTTTGGTCTTTTTCTAAAAGTGTGGTTGGACCCATTTAAGGGTTGCCTACGTATCCCACCTAATGGCGAGAATCAAACATGCGTAGTTCGGTCAGATTAATTGACCGTTTATTTCAACAACAAAACCATTTTTTTCGGATTTTCTGGATACTCAATTTCACTAATTCTTTTCTCTCTCTTTTTTTTCACAATTTTTATACCTTGGGATTTTCGTCGGTCCGCATAACGAATCAAGGACAATAATAATGCAACACATAATATGCTCGGTCTTTTCAAATACCGGGTCACCTGTCCTAGACGGACCCAACCCCTGTGTTGAGTCCCCTAAGTCAGATATGATGCAAATAATCGTCCTAGACCTATGTTAAACATCTTATAGTTTCATAGAATGCTAGACCGTGTACCCGAGCGGACAACTCGAATCGAGGAGGGGGCTACGTACCGGTGACTCGCGGAGTCAATCGGCTTTGTAATTTATCCGGCCTCTATTTTCTTAATTTGGGGCGACTTAACAGAAAGGGAAGTCTCAACCAGTAAGCACATCCCCGGGGGTGAAGAAGAGAAGGGTTTTTCGGCACAATTTTTATATACAATCCACATAATATCAAAGCGATAAAGCACATAGCATGTTGTTCAAATCATATAGTGAAGTCAAACAATATCACGAACGGCAATTCTAAGGAGCTCGAGTTCTTAAACCGTGAAATCGAAGTTCGGGGTTGGAATCCCCAGCAGAGTCGCCAGAGCTGTCACACATCCCTTTTTACTACCCCACACCAGGAAAAAGCATATAAATATGCTTATAGGGTATACATCGACGCTCAAATACCCGAAACGGATATAATAACATAGAGGAAGGAGTTTTTCCAATTAAAGGATAATCGGTTCGGGATTTTTGTTTTAATTAATCAGAGTCGCCACTTGAGATAATAATGGTGTCCCAAGTCCCCGGTTAATCCCGAATCCGAGGAAATTGACTCAAAAATGTCTGCGAAACAAAGATCTGGTTAAGGAACTCTGTTAACCCGAGAGAAGGTGTTAGGCATTCCCGGGTTCCGTGGTTTTAGCACGGTCGCTCCATTTTCGTTCTCGACTCTTGTTTGACTCAACATAGATTTTAACAATTTATAGTGCTTTTTACTTATATATTTTACGGAATTGGCGACATCGCGAAAATACGCCTCGAGTCACACCGTAACCAGTACGCTTGTGACTTTCGGTATATTTTAGCTTTGCCGGGACTTAGGATTTGAGTCGCACCAAGTGCACACTCGTTCATAGGAAAGTACGTTAAATCGTGCCCTAAATAACGTCTATCGGCTTTTAAATCTTTTGGGGGAGGCTATGGAATTCGCTATTAGCCTTCCTGAATCTATTATATACATTACTTCATTACAAAGGGGGCCCCGTTGTTTGATATCGGGCGAGGCTCGTCCCAAGTATTATTAAGGTTCAATCCTAATACTTAGCTATATTTTCTATGGATGTTCTTTCGTTAGCAGTGTTTGACACTGGATATTCCAGGCCCTTATTATTTCTGTTGTTATTTGGGCCCGGATCTTTACATCACTTATTTAGACAAGCAATGGGCCAGCCCAGGCCTTAAAGCCCAGGTAGTCTTCAGGCTTGCGCTTGACCACTCGACCAAGTTCACGACACAGTTTAGGCCCATTTTATATAACAGGTCCAGACCAGATCGAAATAACCAAAAGCAGAAATGTAAACAGAACAATGATGTAAAATAAGAATGAATTCAAAATGTTTTATTCATCAAAAGCGAAATCAATATACAATTTACCAGCAAATCATGAATCAATTATCTACTGTACACAAGACTTGAGTTAAAAGACTGTTTCTAATCTCGACCTCTACTAATGAGTTGACACTAACATCTACATTATTTACTAGTTGAAAAATCTACGAAGAAGAATTCGATTATATGTGAGGCTTGAAGATCAGTTAAGCTAATTACCTATTGATTGTCTAAGGCTGAAGGGAGTCATGCATAAGATTGCACAATTACACTACTGGATTTACTATGAAGCAAACTTATTAGATATCACAAATCTGGTTGTTGCCTTATCTAACTGTTTCCTCTTTAAATTACTCAGATCTGAACTTAGGTCCTCAAAATTACCTAACTATATGAGCAATGACTTCATAAATCAGTTTTTTCAAATACACAAACCCAATATCTAAATTCGAATGGCTTCACGACTTAAGCATTACTAAACCACTGATTTTACTATGATTTAAATCCTACTTGTGTCTATGTACAGATTCACGATGGTATGGTTAACTACGTGATTTCATTTTTTACGAAGAAGCTTACTGTGAATGAATAATTAGCAATTTTTGAAGAAAACAGTGATATGCTAACTTATGTTTTAGAAGTTTTTACCTAATTAATCTAAGCGATATGCTACTACTACTACACTACTACTATTATAATACTTATTCTATCACTAAGCTATTACATCTTTTGTGTTTATTTTTCTACTACTATCTACTGTGATACACTACAGATTCAAACTAAATTTACAAATGTCTAGGAAAACTAGTACATAACAAATAACAAAATAATCCAGATCTTCATTTTCATTTTTATCAACTCGCCATTACAAGCTTCAACTGAAAGAGAGATGTACCTGGATCAAAATGAAAATCCAATGAGTCTAGGGGAATCAGGCAGATAAGCACAGCAATGAACTCAGACAGCAATGCAACAGTGGAATTGAATGCCAAATGAACAAGACAACACAGCAATAGCAAGCAGGAATCCCACAACAAAGCAAGTAGAAATCCAGACCAAATTCGAGCAAGGAACCCAAAAATCAGAAGAAATGAACAAGTTCTCACTGGAAAAATCCAGAAACACTACTGCTATATTAGTATTTGTTTTTTCTCTGAACTTTTCTTATCAAAAGCCAGCCCCTATTTCACTCTTTTTGGGAGTATTTATAGGAATGGAGGGGCTGATGACTTGGGGAGAAAGTATGGGATTAAATCCCACTTCTCCCCCTCTTAAAATTATCCAATTTACACTTAGACCCACAATTCTGTTAACAGAAACCCTTCCAGCATGTGTTGGAAGGTTCCAAAGATTCCTTTTATGGGCCTTTTACCAATGTAACCTTAGGGGTTAAAGATTTTTACAGATTTCCAATTTTAGGGAGACCATTATACCCTTTAATCTCTGCAAAATTGTAAAAATCAGGGGTACAAATGACTCCCTTAACCCTTTATGTTCTAAATTATTTACCAAATTTCTAAATTGGTTCCCTTTTATACCCTTGAAGGCACTGCTGAATTACCTGACCTACCTAGGTCAGGTTTCAGCATTTTAAGACTATATTTAACTAGTGGCCAGTCCTTGCATTGCTATTTAAGGACTGGGCAATTCTACTTTAGGGAACTATTTCAATTATAGCCTCTTTTGAATCTCTTTGGGTTAATTGCAGGACCAGCCTACCTTATTATCATAATTAACTATTTAAAACTTAGCCAGTCTCAAGTTGAGACTTAGCTTGGGCAATTGAACCCAATTACTAAACATAGTTGGGCCCAAAGCCTTTGCAGGCCTGGCCACTTTAATGTCCAGGGCTCAAAAAGAGCCTGGGCAAGTCTGCATTTGCAGACTTAGCCAATTTTGCACAACCAGTCCCCTTTTAAGGCGGACTGGTGTGTTGGGACCTTATAAAGTTGATCAACCTTTGCATATTTGACCACTCCTAGGTCAATTACTGCCTAATAACCTATTTTTGTTCATTTTTAGTTAATTGAACTAATTTGCAGGACTAGCCTGCTTTATTAAGGCATTCAGACTATTAAACTAATGGCCAGTCTCAAGTTGAGACTTGACTTGGGTAATTAAACCCAATTACTGAACATAGTTGGGCCCAAAGCCTTTGCATGCCTGACCACTTTAATGTTCAGGGCTCAAAAAAGAGCCTGGGCAAGTCTGCATTTGCAGAGTTGGCCAGTTTTGCACAACCAGCCCCTTTTGAGGTGGGCTGGTATGTTTGGACCTTATAGAGTTGGTCAACCTTTGCAAAGTTGACCACTCTAAGGTCAATTATTGAACTTATAGCCTATTTTTGTGATTTTCAACTTTAGCCTATTTCAAAACTAGCCACTTTATGAAACCTAGCACTAACAGCTATAACCAATTCACCTAAGCATGATAGGTATTAAAATTGTTCACTAACACAAAACCATTACAAACATAGCTATTTCAACAGATAATTGCACACATAGCCAAATGAAATCAAATATTGTTCATTAATCAATTAAAACTCAGAAGAGGAGTTTGATAATGTTGAATCTTAACTAATCAACTCACATAACTCAAATTCATGTAGCAAAAGTGTCAATTAACATCAATCAGGCTTAGTCACAATCAATTCATGTCAGATGACACACTGAAAAACCCCAAAACACTTAGAATTCATGGGCATAGACACACAGACACTAAATTCTCACAAAACAGTCAAGAAGAAATGAAACATGACTTATTTTAAACGGGAGAGCAATGGACATTGGCAGAACAATATAAGAATGGTAGTCAGAATCCACTTTCAAGTACTAAACCTAGCTTTATGTATGCATGTGAAAAGTGAAGATGAGGAATAGGAAAGACATGAAGAAGCAATGAAGAACATCCCTAAATCTATTATGCAAAAGTGACAGAAGAAAGATCATAGACATGCATGTGAGGGTGTTATTTAGAGTAGTAATCCTTAAGTAAACATGAAAGTCAAATTGTTAACCCTAGAATCATGCTAAGCAAAGAGAATAGGGAAAACACTAGGAACATGGAAATCTGAATAGAACAAATCCCAATCGAGAGTTAAACAACTAAAGCATGAATGGAAACAACATAGATATCTGAGATTGTTGAAGACCAAACAAACAGGAAAACATATAACCAAGGGTGAAGAATATACAAAGGCGGCTTAATATGAAGATGAACAGAAAACAAAACATGCAAGCCAAATAGAAGAAAAGTTATACTATAAGAGCCAAACAGGTCCAAGACCATATGGTTTACTAGATAAAAAAAAAGAGAATCAAAGTACTTCAACTTATCAGAAACAGAACATAATTTAAAGCCAACGAATAGAAGAACAACTATATAAAAATGATTAAGTTAAGAAACCCTAATACTAAACAGATGTAGTCATATGATTTCGAAATTTAAAGAAAACAGAGAGATAGACAAGAATATACGAGATGTAAGATATGAAACGAGAGAAGATGAACAGAAAAGAAAAGAAACAGAAGATCAGCAGGAAAAATCCTAAAACTAACATGCGAAAACAAGAATCAGAAAAAGACATATAGAAGCATGCAAAATAGAAAACAAAATCAAATAGAAACAAACAAAACAAGAACAAAAATAATGAAAAGAAAGCAGATAAGGGACAGGGCACTTAGCTTGCAGGGCCTGTCCCCTAAGCTTCCTAATTTCATTCTTTTCTTTTTATTTATTCTCTAGACTCTTCTTTATTCTCTTTTCCTTGTTTCTCTTTCTTTATTCCCCTTTTTTCGTTTTTCTTTTCTGACTTTCTTTTTTTAGACTTCAAGATGAAGCTTTTTTTGGGTTTTTGTTTGAAGAGGGGTGTTTGGGGAGGGTAAAGGGTGGATCTTGAATAGGGTTGAAGTTTTGAGTCACCGGAGTTAGGTTTCCGGCGACACCTTTTGGGATATTCGAAGAGTTTCAGGTAGATTCGGAGGGCGTGGGTGGTATGGTTGGATAGATCAAGTCAAGATGGATCGATCGGCATTGGTTTGGGATGGTGGTTCATTGTTTGAGTGGTCACCGGTGGAGTTCCGGTGACCGGAGTTTCAAAAGAAAGGGGGTCTGTTTATGGAGTTTTGATGGAGAAGAAGAAAAAGAAAAAGGAAAAGAAGAGAGGAGGGGTTAGAGGGGTCGGCGACCACCGTGGACGGTGGTGGCCGCCATTGGCCGGCTAGGGTTTAGGAGGCAATGAAGGAGAAGATGAGGGGAGAAGAAGAAGACCTCAAAGGCGGCTAGGGTTAGGCATTTGAAAAATGGCCAAAATTCAACGGACCAAAGCTTTTGAAAAATGGCCAAAATTCAACGGACCAAAAATGGGCCGTCGGTTTGATGAAGATCAACGGCTCTCATTGGTGTTACTAAAACGACGTCGTTCAGTTGCTTATGAGACCTAGACCTTCGACCTTTGGATTAAATCAAATGGACGGCTCAGATCGAATCTCTCATAACTTATTAACTAATTAACTCCGCTAATTGTCTCAGCCGTTGGATTAAACCTGATGGAGGCTGAGATTGCACCTCCTGTGTGGCCTGGACCGGGTTTCTTGGCTGATGCCTTGGGCTAAGGTATTGGGCCACTAATTTCAGTTCTTTTGGCCCAAATCAATTAAACCCAATTATTTTGTATTTTCCGATTTTATTAATTATTAAGACACCATTTTTTTTCTTTTCTTTTATGAATTATTAAAAAACTTAATCTCCTACTTATTCTAATTATCTAATATTTTTGGCAATTTTATACTATTTATTTTTCTAATTTCCGCTACTAAGAACTATTTTTTTATGATTTTCTTCTTAAGGCTAATCAATTCAAACAAAATAATTACTTAACCTATTTTTTTTTATTTTTCTAACTTTCAATTATTCAAACACACAAAATATGGCTAATTTCAAACAAGGCACACAATTGCACTCAAAAATATATTTATTTTAATTTTGGAATTATTTGCCTGGTGCAAAAATCATGTGCTCACAAGCCTTATTGCGGATTTTGGTGTGAGATCCCTTTGTTGACTTCTCAATTCTGCCATGACTTGGTGGACATATTACATAACTGAAGAAAAAAAGGGTAGTCCGGGGCATTTGCTCGTATGTTAAGCATCTTATAGTGAAGTAATGCCCAATTTCTTTGATCCTAACCCTAATCCTATCCTTTTCTCTAAGCAGCTGCTCTATATGTCGATTTTTTGTCCCCAATATTTGAGCGTTACTGGTGACTTGATCCAAGAGCCTATCTACTTGATTTTTCATCTGAGCCATTAAGTCATAGCAGCAGTCCCTATCGGCTTTGGCATCCCGGGACTCCCTAAGAGAGGTATTTTCTTCCCTCAAGCCAGTGATGATCTCCCCGTAATCTTTCTCTATTTGTTGCAGATGAAGTGCTCTTTGGTGGGCCGCTCTTCTCCATCTGGTCTGAATTGTAACTAGAGCAGCTTATGCTTTTTCCAAGTCTTCTCGGTGCTCAAGGGATTTCCTTTCTAAGTCATTTATGAGCATTTCATCAGTCCGACTTCTCCTCGATCTTTCTGCAGTTGATTGCATCTCCTGGATTTGGGCTTGTAGTGCTTGCCTTTCTTGTGCCCAGTCGGCCCTTTCCTGATCGAAGTCAGCATGTTGTATGTCCATGGCGGCTTCCAGAATCCCTTTGTCTTCCTTCAAGGTGTTGATGCAAGATTGGTACTCTTGAGTTGTTTCGCCTCTAGCTTCCCTAACTCTGGACTATTTCCTTTTCCCAATCGACGGCATATTTTACCAACCTTTCTGCCATTTTTTCGGGCATTGACTGGTTGTGGAACCACTCAAGGTATGCGAGGCTCACTTTTCCTCATTCACGGTGGGCAACCATTTCATCGATGTCCGAGAGTCGACTACCGAACCACACCTTTTGTGCATAAGATTCTCTTGGGAGCTTCTCCATCGTGAATTCCCACATGAATGATCACATATCTTCGATCGAGGGCCTTTCCTGTTCTCTCCCCAACTGGCGCATGATGCGTAGCGGGGCGTATGGTTGGAAACCCCTGAACCCTTTAGTATGTAGAATGGGCAATATGTCGACATGTGCATGACCTTAGCAGAAGGGAACCTATAATAGTTCCAAGTAAGCTGGTCTATTTTTAAGGAGTTTAGCAATTCCTGCCAGGCCCTTAAATCATCCGGAAGGTTACAACGCGTGGCCCTGCTTGTATGACAACGACTGTAGTTCAACCAATCTACATTGAAGTTTATCACAATTAGGTGATGATAAAGATATTCTATGAACCACGTTTGCAACAAGATGTTACAACCTTCGAAATAATCCTTTCCCTCTTGACACAGAGTTAATGCCCAAAAAATGTCTCCTAAGATCATAGGAAGAATAGTGTGCTATTCTCTACTCTGCAAGTATGAGACCACTGCTGATAAACGGATTCTGATACGTTCACCACGTTCGGGAAAACCATGGTCCCTAGAAAAGCAATTATGAAGGCGTAGATTCTCAAATCTCCCCAGGCATCATAATTTAATTGGCTGACAAATTCTGTGTTTGAGATTTTCTCGAATCCTTCCTTATCACCAAACCTGTCGTAAAGATACTCCAACGGAACCCATCCTTTATTCAAGCAACCCATTGGAACTCGACAGAGACTTAATTTCTTTAGGAAATTATTTTCACCCATTTTTCTAGGAGCTGCGGGTTTCTTTTTGTGAAGATCCTTCCTGAATCTTGTGAGTCCACCTATCTCTTCTAAAGTGGGTGTCATTTTGCATTCTATAAATCTGAAAACATTATTTGCGGAGTCCAAGAAACTCACCAAAACCCTGATCAAATCTTTGTCCAGTTTTATTCTCATAATATTCGGAAGAAACTTGAGGTGTTTGTAGACTTGATTTCTTTCCCATGCTGAAAAACTATCCCACAAATCACAGAGACGGCCCGGGGTTTTATCTCGAATCATAAACATGGGAGGCATCTCGTCTCTTGCCCTTTTCTGACTGATTCTTTGCGATGGAGCCATGCTGATCCTAGAAAAGATAAAAAAATAAAACTTAAGATTTTCAATTTTTTTTAATTTATTTTTATTTATAAAAAAACGAATCTCATCAACGCAGTCTTTCAGCACTTACAGAAGATTTGAAGGCTGTGTAACATGATACCGGTGTAATGACTAGGTACTGTTTTTGTGAAACAGGTCCTTCGGTTCCCCATTCGAGGCGTTTAGTTGTTTTCGCAAAATGTCCTAACCCTTGACTAAGGACAATTCTCCTAATTTTAACACATTTTTTTAATTTTTTTATATTACTTTTTGAAAAAGCAGTATTAGTTGAGCCCGATATGGGTTGCCTACGTATCCCACGTCCGGTGAGAATCAAACTTGCGTAGTTTGAACCAAACAAGCTATATCATTTTAAAAAATAAATCTTTTCCATCTTTCACTTTTCATAAAAATTACTAGAGTTTTGGTGTTTATTTGGGAAATTTTTGAAACATGTGCTTAAATCCCTTGACCCTATACCTTGGTAATTTCTTTTTTTTTTTTAATAATAAGCCGGTCAAAATGCAGGTTTGAAACAAATAAATGCATGAACAAGATGCATCAAGTTGGTCTTTTGCTTCAGGTACACCTGCCCTAGACAGACCCAACCCCTGTGTTGAGCCTCCTAAGTCGAATATGCACATGATGCAAATAGACGTTCCTACTGGGGATCTGGCATGAGGTTTTGTTATTCTAGTTTATCATCTTATTGGAAAAAGTGTCTAGACTGGCTTTACTTGAGCGGACAACTCGAGGCGAAGAGCGTCAGTGCACCGGTAGCATGGCTTTCCAGCTTAATTGACAGTACTTCCCCCCTAAACATGTGTGACTAAAATCCTTCACCGGGTGCCAAGCACCACAGCTATCTTGAGAAAGACGGGGTATGTCCAGCAAATGCTCGATATTATATTTCAAAGAGACTTAGAGGAGAAAGTGGGTATCGGCACAATTTATATACTTTATTCACAAAATATCAAAGCGATAAAAGCAACATTTAGCACATTAAAACAAATATTTAATAAATCAGATAATAAATAAGCCAAATTTAATATTTATTCAAAGCTCGAATTCTTAAACCCTGAACCAGTGGTTCTGGGTTTGTATCCCCAGCAGAGTCGCCAGAGCTGTCACCTCTCCTTTTGGCGCACCCTACCCCAAAGGGTAAAAATGTGCAAGGGAGTTTTTCCATTTTAAGTGACAATATTGGAAGCGGGATTATTTATTTATTTCAGAGTCGCCACTTGGAATAAATTATGGTGTCCCAAGTCACCGATTTATTTAAATCCCGAATCGAGGAAATTTCGACTTTCCAAGTGAAGCCTGCGAACCAGAATTCTAAGTAAGGAATTATGTTGACCCGAGGGAAACTGTTTTTGGACGGATTGAGGCCGATGGCCATGTGTGAGGATATGTTGAGTGATGTGAGGAGGCTTTCAGGCCTCGAGTATATTGTGAGGAGGCTTTCAGCCCTCGAGTGTATTGTGAGGAGGCTTTCAGTCCTCGGGTGTATTGTGAGGAGGCTTTCAGGCCTCGAGTTTATTGTGAGAAGGCTTTCAGGCCTCATATTGATATGTACAGGCTTTCAAGCCTTATTATGGTAGCGCTTGGGCTGTAGTAGCCCCCCGGAGTCTGCACACCCACAGTGAGCGCGGGTACCCATGTGTTGTGATACTGAGCTCGAGGGACTGATACTATTTGGGTGATGTGATACTGAGCCTGAGGGGCTGATACTGTCCCGCGTGATGTGCTACTGTGCCCGAGGGATTGGTACTATTTTTGAATGTGCCCGAGGGGCGAACTTTCTGTGCTCATCTTGCGTATTTAATTGCCTTTTTACCTATTATATTGTGGTACTTGTGCCCGAGGGGCGGACTTTTTGTTCTTATCAGTACTAACTGTTTTGAAATCGTTTTCGTAATTATTGAAAATACCATTTTCAAAAGAGATTTGAACTGAGCCAAGGCATTTCTAAAGATATACAGATTTCACTATTATTCTCAGAAAATTATACCCGGCTTTTATACTGCATGTTGGTTGCTTTACGTGATTTCTTGCTACTCAGTTATTATTTACCTTTATTACTTGCTGAGTTGGAGTACTCACTTTATTTCTTGCACCTTACGTGCAGCTGCAGGTATTTATTCAATCGGTAGCGGGTATTGGCCGTGTGGAGGCAGAGTTGTAGAGGTTTTAGCGAGGTGACTGCCAGCATTCGCAGCACCACAGTCCTCTTATGTTATTCATTATTATTATTCATGGTATTTCTAGACTATAAAGTGGGGATTTCATTTTTATAGATGCTCGTGACTTGTGACACCCCGGTCGGGCTGTATTGGGTTAAATTACATCAATTAATATCAATAATTCATATTCGAACTGTTATATAACTGATTAACGACTTTAAAGTGGTGTTCTAAAATGGTCTGGTTGTCCTTGTCTTCACCAAAATGCATCATCACAACCGAAGCGGGGTTTAGATCGTGACATTCTTTTTATCAATCCAAGCTTTGCTAAACAGAGATACTCGATACCTCTATTGGTGGGAGTCGGAAAATAGTAAATATTGGTGAAATAATTAAATATGTGCAAGCGAACTCGAACACAACATTTAACAAAAAGAGAAAGAAGGGAAGAGGTGTGTGTTTGGGGGGGAGGCGGTGTGGGTGGGGACCAGGGGGGATTAACACGTAGCTTTGTGGTATCCCTCAACATTAACTAAATGCAAAATTTTTTAAGATTCGAAATTTCCTAGAAACATAGATGGGTTCTGTTCTAAGAAAGAATAATTTGTTAACTAATCGAACCTCTCAACAAAATAGTTGACATAATTGCAAGTCTTTCAAAAATTATATCTTAACAACATAATTGTACACCATGCTGCTTTAACAATGCCAATTAATAATATCAATAACCAAACACCCTCTTTATTAATGATAGTAAAATAAATTTTAAAAAATACTGTCACCAACAAAATATAAAGGGGAAAAATATAAAAATAATTGTAAGTTGAACTATTCAAATATGAATTATCCTGATACTGGATTGACTTCGTCTACCGATCTCTTTTGTTGACTTTCAAGGTCTGCTACTTTTAAATTTTGGACCTTTTCATTTTTGGCTTGATTGCAGAGACTGATTTTTCAAAAAACATACATAAAATATTGAATTTGGAGTTATATATGGTTGTTTTACTATAAATTAATAGCCCAAAAAAGAAATATAAACAAAAAACAAAGCTCGAGTCTCGAATTGAAATTTTATTTCATTAGTACTAGTGTTTTAAAAGGGGTGGGCGTGAGACGAGGCATTTTAGATATGCCTGAGGCATACGCCCCGAGGCACAAGGCATAAGTCTTATGGATATTTAATTTTTAATATTTTGTAATAATACAAATAAATATTTATAAACTGGTAATATTACATAAAATTTGAAGAAAACTATATATATATATATATATATATATATATATATATATATATATATATATATATATATATATATATATTTCCCACAACAATAAAATAAGAAAATTAAAATATCAATTATACGCTACTTACAAGCACAAGTCTAAGAGAATAAAATTTTCTATATGGAGGAAAAAAAAAAGATGACTAAATTGGAATTCGAACTTTGAACTTGCTGTTATAAAAGAGAATAGATTTCTCTTTGTATTTGTAAAAAAAAATTGAATATTCGTTGCTTTTGGGATATACTAGCAGAGTAGCGGGTAAGATAAAGAATTTGGAAAGACCATGAATTAGGGCTTCAATCACAAAAAAAAAGGTCCTAACTTTAAAATTTAATACATTTCAGTTCCTTTTTAAAAAATTTAAGTAATTTCCAAGCTGATGTAACGACCCCGTCCAACACTGTATAGATATTGTCCGCTTTGGGCTACCCGCCTGCACAGATTTGTTCCTCCCCAGCTGGTCCACTGGGGAAAACGCATCTACACGTGTTGTCCAATGCCTTACTAATATAGCCTAGGACTCCCCCTCTCATTTTCGATGTGGGACTCCTGTGAGCTACAGCTACCCGCTGATACCACTCACCCCACCAACAAGGACATAACGTCCTCGTTGTGAGTACCCACCCATCGTACTCCAGAGAGTCGGCTCTGATACCAACTTATCACGACCTCAAACCCGTTCGTGATGGCGCCCAGCATACAGCTAGGACAGCCCGACCAATCAACAGAAACACGAAACTATCAGCTCACAATTTATCCTTTTTAAGCATAAATAATGAGAAGTTAATGGAAATAATATTCAACACATCGGGATTAGACATCCCAAACCAGTACGACCTTCCAACGGAACAAGAGTCACAAGTCATGAGCCTCTACCATAATTTATAAACTGTGATAGTGTATATAACTATGCACAAGTGTGAGATAGACAGAACAGAAAAATAGAGATAAACTGGAGAGTCAAGTCCTGCGGACGCTCGCAGCTACCTCGACTGTCCAAATGCACTCCAGAGCAGCCATAGAATCAGCTATGTTGTGATGTACCAGGATCTGCACACAAGGTGCAGGGAGTCAGGTGTGAGTACTTCCAACTCAGTGGTAATAAAAGTAAATAATGTTGAAGAAAAGAAAACCACGCAAAACACTATCTCATGCTACACAATACAGAACTATCATTAAACTTCAAAACACTATCATTTTATTCCTTTTAAGCATATGTGAGTAGATTATTTAGAAATCTCATTTTCAGCTTTCTTTCTTTCATGATAACATACCCATACCTGGGCACAATCTCAAGCAGTGCAAGTCTGCACTCAAATCAGCCCCCTTGGGCTCAGCACTCCTTAACAATTACCACCAGGGGGTCTGGTCAATAAGGCAAATAAAGCATGTATGTCAATAATGTATGAGTGTTATATGTTATGCCACGTAGTACAGAGAAACCAATGTATGTATGACATGCAATGCATATGACGATGTAGCGTACATCCCGATCCATGCAAAGGCGCACGTGCTCACTGTGGGGTTCAGACTCCGGAGGGGCTCCTACAGCCCAAATACAATATCAATATCACACCTGCTGCGGCGCGCATCCCGATCCATATACCACTGCGGCGTGCAGTCCAATCCATGCACGTGTATGCATATGCTCACATAAATCGTCATGCCCTAACATATGGCCCTCGGCCCCAATCAGTCTAACAAATAATCAAGAAAGCCCCTCGGGCAACAGTATCACATTAGCTCACAACTAAAAATGTCATTAAGACCTTGCGTAAGTTTTTCATAACCTTATATAAATGTTGAATAGCAAAATACCATTTAAAACCTTAAATTTAAATAAAAATATGCACAGTGTTATCAAGACAATGATACCAATCCCTGAAGAATTCAAATAATCGGCACCGTTTAGCAGTTATTGGAAATTGGAAGCCCTAGTGCCTCTCTCGTTACTTGATATGATGAATTTGAATAATGATATATGATTGCAGACTGGTTGTCATAAGTCATGTTTTCTAGACTAATGTGATATGGACTATGTCAGAAAAATGTCACAAACTGCGTGGCAGAGTGCATCAGATCATGCTCTAGCAGGGTAGATATACCCTAGGGCCAGCGGATGGCTGGTAAATATTGCTTTGTCAGTTGGGCCTTCATGGCGGATGTCAGTGTTGAGGTATCTACCATTGATTCAGTTTTGGTATTGTGAGCACATGAGTTTTGTACTAGGCAAACAATTCCAAAATTAAAATAAATATATTTTTGAGTGCAATTGTGTGCCTTATTTGAAATTAGCCATATTTTGTGTGTTTGAATAATTGAAAATTAGAAAAATAAAAAAAAATAGGTTAAGTAATTATTTTGTTTGAACTTATTAGCCTTAAGAAGAAAATCATCAAAAAATAGTTCTTAGTAGCGGAAATCAAAAACAAATAGTATAAAATTGCCAAAAATATTAGATAATTAGAATACACAGGAGATTAAGTTTTTTAATAATTCATAAAAGAAAAGAAAAAAAAATGGTGTCTTAATAATTAATAAAATCGGAAAATACAAAAATAATTGGGTTTAATTAATTTGGGCCTAAAGAACTGAAATTAGTGGCCCAATACTTTAGCCCAAGGCATCAGCCAAGAAACCCGGTCCAGGCCACACAGGAGGTGCAATCTCAGCCGTCCGT
>JASVEL010001205.1:0-98423 GCA_032618575.1 Nicotiana noctiflora
CTGCATTTATATATGTTGCAGAATTGCATATTTTAGCTTGAATTACTGTAATAATCCAGTGAACACAACTGCAAAACTGCATATTTATACCTGCTGAACAAAACCTTCTCATTTACACAACTGCATATTTTGAGTAAATGAACTGCAGAACTGTAGAACATACCTGCAGTAACCATACCAACTGCATACTTGCACATTTCCTTAACAATACCAATTTGCATTAATTCACACATAATTGTCTATATCTGCAGTCACTATACCAACTGGAATAACTCTACCAATTACAATAACTCTACCAACTACAGTAACTATACCAACTGTAGTAATAACTCTACCAACAGAGCCTAACTAATTACACACAACAGCAGAATTAGCAAAACAAAGGCAACATCATTGACATTTAATATTAACCATCTAAAATATACTATCACAATAGTAAATACATGTCTTAATAATTGGATGCCATCCTATAACCCAAAAAACTTACAATACTAAGTTATAAGATGACATCCATTTTAAGTTTCAATACTAGCAACATCAAAGACTATTAAATACTACAAAAGTATAGTCGGATTATATCCAAAAATACAAAACAAAATACTTCCAAACTTGAGGTTTATCTTCCTTTCCTTGCTTGCAACTTACCAATCCTTTGTCGCCTTTGCTTCTCTAACTAATTCCCAGTTGTAGCAGACTGTCCTTTCCAGGTAAGTGTTGGTGTATATGGAGGATCATTGGCTCGCTAACACCATTGGTATCACCTGTGAAGTTAATTGATCTTGTCCCAGTTGGTATAACTATTTTTTGCCTCTTTTGAAGTCTTGTCATAATTTATGAGATAGGCTGCCTAACATCATCATCTTCATCATTGACAAGGTCTGGGATGGTTGCATGTGCATTCTTGTTTAACTGCCCAACTCTCCTAGATGTAGGTGTTGGCATAAAGGTAAATTATGTGCCTTGACTGGGTTGAGATACTGGAGGTGCTGATAAGCTTATATCTTTTTCTGTTTCCTCCTCTACTACAGATCTTTGCTTCTTTTGAGGTTGCTTTGCCTTGCCTTTTCCTTTTGATGGTTGTTAAATAAAGAAGATAATTCAGGTAATATACACAAACACAAATAAAGCTAAACACAACTAGAAAGAAAGGTAAATTACCATGCCACAGGTCCTTGCATTATGGTCTGATTGTCCATATTTACTACAAGTCATCACCCTAGCCTTTCTGGACAAAAACCACCCACCATGCCTTTTAATTGCTTCATTATTCTCCATGTCCCTCTTAACATTTGGCCTGCCAGCCATCTTCACAAAATCTGGTGGTTTCATTGCTTTGGAAGGTATAATTTTCCAAATTGTTCCCCTGGAACAGGCTGTGAATTGTTTTTGTAAGTCAATAAGTATGCCTCCTTGCTAAACCACCAATGCATTCTTGTTAGTGGGTCTAAATTCTTATGGAGCATAGCTGCAATAGCATGAGGGCATGGGATTCCACTAAGACCTCATGCCCTACAAGTACACAAACCCAAGTCTAGCCTAACACAATGTTTATCACCTCTCTCAAACACTTCATACCCATGGTCACCATTGGCATTGATTTTATAACATTGACTAATCTGTAGATACTAACTATATAATTGCATACTTTTTTGACTGAAATCAGTAGCTCGTGTCTTCACTTCATCCTCATGTACCCTAATTATGTTCATGACCTTGAGTCTTATATCCTCTAACATCTTAATTATTGGCTTGAATCTAGCATCCAGAATCCACTTATTAAATGATTCAGTCATGTTGTTATCAATTGCTTGATTCTTGCATACAGTATCTAAGTAAGCTCTACACCAAGCTTGGGGTGGATACTTCAGCAGACCCTCAATAGCTTCCTTCTTCAATTCTCCTAATTTCTTTAGTTGGTCTTTGAATTCCTCTTCATATGTGGCCCATGCACATTACCAAAGCAGCTTCTTGTGTTCTCCAGTACTAAATGGTTTGCACCAGTTGGCCTCAATATGCCTGACGCAAAATCGGTGGTATGCTTTTAGAAGGACAGTTCTGACAGCTTCAGTTAATCCATAGATATTTTTAGATATCAGCTAGTGTGCATAAAACAGCAAAGTAAATGACAAATCAAATACAATAAAATAAGAAATTTACCTTTTGCATGTCTGACATGAAAGTGATCCCTTCACCATCTTTGAGGTTTCAGGAATTCTTTAGCAATTCCATAAACTAAATCCAGGTTGCCTTTGTTTCTTCGTCAATAACTGCCCATGCCAATGGATAGAAATGATTGCTATTATCCTGACCAACAGCTGTCACACCTCCCTTTTTACTACTCACGAAAAGCATAAAAATGTGCTTATAGGGTATACCTCAATTTTCAAATACCCGAGACGGATATAATAGCATAGAGGAAGGAGTTTTTCCACTTAAAGGACAATCGGTTCGGGATTTTGTTTTAATTATCAGAGTCGCCACTTGAGAAGATAATGGTGTCCCAAGTTATCGGTTAATCCTAAATCCGAGGAAATTGACTCTTTTAAAAATGTCTGCGAAACAAAGATCTGGATAAGGAACTCTGTTAACCCGGGAGAAGGTGTTAGACATTCCCGGGTTCCGTGGTTTTAGCACGGTCGCTCAATTGTCATTCTTGACTCTTGTTTGACTCATTACAGATTTTAACAACATATATGCGCTTTTACTTTAATTTTATAGAATTGCGATATCGCGAAAATACGCCTCAAGTCACACCGCAACCAGTACGCTTGTGACTTTTGGTATATTTCAGCTTTGCCGGGATTTAAGATTTGAGTCGCACCAAGTGCACACTCGTTCATAGGAAAGTACGTTAAATCGTGCCCTAAAATAGTCTACGGCTTAGAATTATTTTGGGATAAGCTATGAAATTTGCTAGTAGCTTTCTCGATTCTATTTATATTATCTCATTACTAAAGGCGGCCCCGCTTCTTTAATGTTATGCGAGGCTCGTCCCAACCACTTTAAAAGTCCAAATCCTATTTATCTAACTACATTTTCTATATGTTTTTCCCTTAGCCGTATGTGATACTAAATATTACAGGCCCGTCGATTTGTTGTTATTGGGCCTAGATCTCCGAAGTGGGCTTCATTACATTATAAACAGGTCCAGGTCTTTAGAGAACCAGACCTGATTTGGGCATTCAATCGCTAGCCCAGCAATATGAACATGGTCCAGGCCCACGCCACTAATCAGGCCCAGACCGAATTGAAGTAACAATAACAAAAGATAAAATGCAGAATTCATAATAGCAACAGGCACTCAGAATTAGGAACGAAACAAAAACACTTTTGTTTATTTATCAGGAAATGAAAATCACTGTACAATATGATTCATGTTGACCTTAGACTAAAATAACTTGATGCATATGAAATCCGACTACTTCCACACGTCCACTCTTTCTTAAATGCTGATTTATACTAAAATTGAAAGTTATTTAACCAAACAACTAAAATCAGATGGTTTAACTATATGAAGTATGATTCGAACAAATTAATTACTTACTATTGACAACTGATTGTCTAACACTAGGTGATCCAATGATATGTACACAGTTATGTTAATGATTCTAATATGACTTTGGCTTATCCAGTATCGTAGACCCAGTTATAAGTGACTCATTATTCCTTTTAACTATTCTTATCCTTTTCGAACTTATTTGTATCAATATACTGATTCGCAGTAGTGATTAACTACATGAGTACGACTTGTATTCTAATCGTGATGATGCTGTTAACAATTTAAACTACAACTAATTAACTTATTTTAAGGTTTTACCTACTTTTAACAAGGTGACTTGCCATTTATGACTATACTACTACTACCATATCTAGCTATTACACTGTTGTTGTTTTTGTTTTTTTTTTACTTAGAGATACTGCACTACATACAATACAGATCTAAGCTATATTAAACTATTAATAAAAAGAATAAATCAAAATACAGAATAACAATTAATTAACACTTGAACTTCATTCCATTTAAGCATTTCAACAGTACAGCTTCATTCGAACAAGGAAATGCACCTGGATCAACAAGATAAAAGCCAATGAGTTCTAGGGATTAAGAGCAAGTAACCACAACAAAGAGACTCAAACAGCAAATGCAACAGGGAGATTGAATATCCACAAAACAGAACACTATAGCAAGAGCAAATAGAGACCCAGGCAAACACTCGAGCAGAAACCCAAAAGGATGAGATGGATATCAACAAGTTCTCACTCGAAATAATGCAGGGAAAGCCTATTGCTATATTAATGCTATTATCTCTGAACTTTTCTTTCAAAAGCCAGCCTAAGAAATTCCAGAAGCCCCTAAGAAATAATTCCAGAATCTCCAGCCCCCCCCCCCCCCCATCAGCCCTTTTAGGAGGTATATATAGGGAGGGAATGGGCTGATGACTTGGGGAGAAAGAATGGGATTAAATCTCACTTCTCCCCTCTAAAAGTTATAAAAACTTGCACTTATGCCCCAAAATCTGTTACCCAAAACCCTTCTAGCATGTGCTGGAAGGTTCTAAAGATTACTTTTTAAAGCATTTTACTAACATAACCTTGGGGGTTAAAGATATTTACAAATTTTCCTTTTTAGGGAGACCATTATACCCTTTAACTTCTGCAAAATTGCATAAATCAGGGGTACAAATAACTCCCTTAACCCCTTATGTTCTAAACAATTCACCATTTTACCTATTTGGCTTCCATTTATGCCCCTAAGGACACTGCTGAATTACCTGATCTACCTAGGTCAGGTTTCCAGCATTTTTGGACTTATTTAACTAAGGGCTAGTCCTTGCATTGGTATTTAAGGACTGGCCAGTTCTAATTATTTCAAACATAGCCTCTTTTAGTTCATTTTAAGTTAGTTGCAGGACCAGCCTGCCTTATTATTATATTTAGCCTATTTAAAACTTAGTTAGTCTCAAGTTGAGACTTGGCTTGGGTAATTAAACCCATTTGTTGAACACAGGCTGGCCCCAAGCCTTTGCAGGCTTAGCCACATGTGGTTCAGGGCTCAAAGTGAGCCTGGGCAAGTCTGCATTTGCAAACTTAGCCAATCCTTGCATAATTGACCTATTTAAATTCTTTTAAAACTAATTGCAGGACTAGCCTGCTTTATTAATGCATTTAAACTATTTAACTAATGGCAGTCTCAAGTTGAGATTTAGCTTGGGCAATTGAAGCCCAATTACTGAACATAGGCTGGACTAAGGTCTTTGCAGACCTAGCCACCTAAGGTTCGGGGCTCAAACAGAGCCTGGGCAAGTCTGCATTTGCAGACTTAGCCAATTTTGGAAAAACTAGCCTTTTTGACTGATCACAGGCTGGGCTAAGGTCTTTGCAGACCTAGCCACCTAAGATTCAGGGCTCAAAATGAGCCTTGGTAAGCCTGCATTTGCAGACTTGCACCACTTGTTACACAACTAGCCATTTTAAGGTAGGCCAGTGTACTGGACATTGTAGAGTTGGTCAATTTTCAAAACTGACCACTCTTTGGTCACTTATTTATCAATAGCCTATTTTTGTTCATTTCAGTTTTAAGCCTATTTAACAACTAACCATTTCAGGGAGTCTAACTAACAGCTATAACCAATCCCCTAAGGTTGATCAGTGTTAATCAAATAACCATACCAACAAGAACTACTGAAAACTCAGTTATTTTCAACATGTTTTGCACACAGAGCCACATAAGACTAAACAATATGCATCAATCAACCAAAACTCAGAAAGGGAAATTTGATATGGTTAAATCTTAGTTAATCAATTAACATTATCCAATTCATGTGACAAAGTGTCAAACTCATGTCAATCTAGACTTAGTTACCACTAGCTTAGGTCAGATGACAATTGAAAAGCTTCAAAAACCTTTAAGGTTAATGATCATGCACAGAAGCTAAACTCTCACAAACAATCAGTAATAGATGAAGCAGGATTCATTTAGGCCCAAGGACCACAGAATAGCATAGACATGCTAACCAGGATCTATTTTCGAGTATTAATCCTAACCTTATGTATACATGTGATGGATTAAGATGAAGATAAAGAAGAGAAGAGACATGAGGAAACAGTGAAGAAGAATACTACATCTATCATGTGAAGTAACAGAAAAGAAGCAGAATCACTAACTCGGATTTCAGAAGATCAAAACCCCAATTTTAAGCGTGCTATTTAGCAAGTAAGGAAAACAGAAGAGATACTATATACTACCACAAGAAACCTTAATATAAGAGATGAAGGGGGATGGTGAATCAAACAGTTAAACCTGGCACTAAGATTAAACATGCTAAGAGACAGAAAAGAAGGACAGTCTAGAGATTACGAAACTCAACGAAAACAACTTAATATAAAGATAAAAACAATAAGAGTCAAACTAGTATTAGAACTTAGACATGCAGAACAATAGAAGAGAAGATAGTCAAGAAACACAGTAGATGAAGAAGAAAAGAGTGAATCAAGATGGATCTTTTAACTCAGAGAGACAGATCATGATTTGAAACAGACAAACAGGAGAACAAATATGGCTACACATTTAAAGAATCACAAAAGAAGAACAAGTCATGCATCTCACCAGATCAGAAACCATAAGTCAAGAAAACGAAGAAAAGATAGATCCTTGAACTTAGAAGAAAAAGGTCATAATAGACAGAACATAAGGACCAAGTCAAAACAAGAAAACCAACAAGGCGAACAAAACCCTAATACTAACAGACAACGCACAAGATATCGGAGATGAACACATGTAATCAGAGAAACAGACACGAGTGTAATATAGGGTAGATGAACAGAAACGGGAAAGGGAGAAAAGAAAAACCCTAAAACTAACATATGAAGCATAAAAATAAGAATAACAGAGACAAACAGAACATGCAAGACAAAAAAAAAAGCAAAAGAACCAGAAAAAGGAGATGGGGTACTTAGCTTTGCGGGGTCTGTCCCCCAAGCTTTCCTATTTCTTTTTTTTTTCTTTTCAGTCTTCCAGACTCTTTTCCTTATTCTCTTTTTTCGTTTTTCTTTTTTCTCATTTTTTCTTTCTGTTTTCTGCTTTAGCCGTCAAGACAGGGGCTTTAGACTTTTTGGTTTACAGAGGGGTGTTTGGGGAAGGTAAAAGGCTAGATCTTGATTGGGGGTTGGGATTTGAGTCGCCGGAGTTAGGGTTCCGGCGACTTCTTTTTGGATATTCGAGAAGCTCGAGGAAGATTCGAGGGAGGTGAGTGGTGTAGGGGTGTAGATTAGACCATGGTGGTTCTTTTGGCGTTGGTTTGGGACGGATTCTCATTGTTTGGTGGTCACCGGTGGTGAGTTCCGTTGACCGTAGTTCTGGAGAAGGGGTCTGCTTTAGGGTTTCTCTGGAGTTTGAGGTGAAGAAGATGATGAAGAGGAGAAGGGAAGTGATGGAGATGGCCGGAGACCACCGTGGAAGGTGGTGGCCTCCATGGCCGGTGAAGTTTGTGATGTTCTCTGAAGAAGATGAAGAGGGAGAGAGGATAAGAAACTAAGGTGGCTAGGGTTGAAGTTGTATCAAAATGATCAGCTTCTTCAGACCGAAGCTTTTTATAGTCGGGGGGCTTGAGGAGATCTGGGTCGTTGGTTTGATGAAGATCAACGGCCCTCAGCAGCGTTACTTAAACGGCACTGTTTGGCTACCCAGGAGACCAAGGGTCTCGACCATCAGATCATCTAAACAGACGGTTCAGATCAATCCTATTTATTTAATTAACTAATAATTCAGCCAATTACTCAGACCGTTGGATTCAGCCTGATGGACGGCTGAGATCTCAAGTGTCTTATAAACCGAATCTAGCCTTTGGGCTAATGCATCTGGGCCTAGTTAATTTAATTCAATTTGGCCCAAAGCCAGTATACCCAACTATTTTTGTATTTTCTGAATTTTTTTTAATTATTAAGACACCATTTTTTTCTTTTCCTTTATGAATTATTGAAAAACTTAATCTCCTACTTATTCTAATTATCTAGTATTTTTTGGCAATTTTCTACTATTTTTTCCTTGATTTCCGCTACTAAGAACTATTTTTTTTGATAATTTTCTTTTTAAAACTAATTAACTCAAACAAAGGAAGTACTTAACCTATTTTTTTTTTTTTGATTTTTCTAATTTTCAATTATTCAAACACACAAAATGTAGCTAATTTCAAACAAGGCATGCAATTGCACTCAAAAATATATTTATTTTAATTTTGGAATTGTTTGCCCGGTGCAAAAATCATGTGCTCACAACAGCAACAGGCAATATTCCCTTGGCCTTCCCCTTCAAAAATGTACCCTAAGTTCTTTCTTATTGGCCAAAGAATACAACTTAAGACACTTCCTAGCTTTAATAGTATCCTTAAGGTCATACCCTTTTACAACTCCTTGTATTCACTAAGTTGTTCAGTTATTTTCCTATTTTTTTTGTGATTTTAACAGTTTCAATTCTTTAGAATCATACCCATCAGAACTAGAGTCAGACTCTATATCACTCAAGCTGCAATCAATTCCAACCTCATCAACATTATGGTCTACAATATTGGATATACTATGCAAGGGAGGATCATATTAATCAACAAGAAATAGATTGATTACTTTATATTCATTACAAATTAGCTTCAACAAATGTCTAATTCCCCCATCCCCTACAATCTCATAAAGTGTACCACAAGGGCCTTCAACTATTAGTTGTTAAACTCCTACATAGCCCAGATTTTCTACATACTCATTAATTAAATCAGCAAAAGATAGAAGGTCTGGATCACACCATTTCTTAATTTGTCGCACTTTCTTTGAGTATAGCACTTATGGTTTGCAAATCCAGTCACCGCTAATTAAATATTAAGTCAATTAATACCATCATTGACTTTCTCCAAAGATACAACAAAGAAAAGACAGAAAAAAATTAGAAAGCAATAAAGAATTATAGCAGAAGAGGCATAAAAAATAAAAACAAACGTGTGAAGTCCCCCTCCCCAACAATAAATAACCTTCTGCATTTAGGGTTTCACTATGAGGGCCGTCCCTTAATAAAGAATTCACAACACAACAAATAATTCAAAAAGTGGCCGACATGCAAGTGATTAAAATGACTCATTTCTTTACTACCAAACAAACTGTAACCAAATTTATATAGGGACTTTCTAGATAACAAGAGAAAATGTAAACAATACAACAATAAGAAACCCTAAATCATCTTTAAGAAATTATTCGAAATCCTAGAACACAAACCGTATACCAGCTACAATATTCAACAAGATAGCATAACAAATCGACTAAGAAAAACAAAAAAATAAATAATTACATGAAGAAGGATGGTACCTTTAAACTCGTCCAACCTTAAATTGCCGAACTTCATGTGCAGACCTTCTATTGCTAAACTTCAGTAAAGAAGAACTCGATCTTAGAAAAGAGAGAAAAAATTAGGGCTGACCGACATAAACTGAGAAGGTTTGTATTTAAGTGGGGTTTTCATTTAATTGGGTAAAATGGGTGAGTCGGGTAGTTTATTGTGAGATGGGTATTATGTTGGGTCTGAAAAAACTGCACAGACATTGACATGTGTCGCCTCCGTTAATGAAATGGTTGAAATATTAATTTTGTGATGGTAGGGAGTACAAAGTACCAATAGTATAACAGAGCCCTTTCTAATACTATATTCAATAGTACAAGGGTATATTTGACCCTTTACCGTAAATAAAATATAGGAACAATCAAGAATCATAATGTAGAAAACAAAGAAAGAAGGAAATAGAGATTAATAACCATTTGTTTTATGTTTCTTCGTTTTTGTTTGTGCTAAGGCTGTTCAACCGTCAATGGGATGGGTTGAGAAGATATTTAATCGGGTCGGTGGTGAGCTGGGACTAAATGAGACGAGATAACGGGACGAAACAGTAGGCCCATCTCATCCCATCCCACTAACAAACGGGACGAGATGGGACGGTTCGTGGGCCCTAAGTGGGCCTTTAAAAAAATTAATTATTTAAGCATGAAATTTGACGACGGCTAAATTTTTATAGATAGCAACGTTTATTTCTTTAAAGTTGACATTGATTAAGTTTTTAAAGTTTGCAACGGCTAGTTTCTTGACTTACTTAAATAAACTTAAAAAGTTAATACATTATAAAGAAACTAAAGTAAATAATTTAAATTTTAAACAAAGGACTTGTAATGAAATATATTATTAGTAATTATATAATAGACTTGTAATTTATTTAATATAATTTCAAGCCATAAAGTAACTTAGTGAAGGTGTAAGACAATTCATAAAAAAAAGGCTTAAAGCCTTTTATTTTATTAATAGAACTTTTAAATTTCACATACAAATACAAGTTTTTTGAAGAGCATCTAATCTACACAGTCACCTTCGTAGATTAAATACGAAATTAAATTAGAAAAGTTAACGCAAAAATTAAACACACAAATAAAATACGTTTATAATTGTTGGAAATGGCCAATTTTGCAAAGAATGCCATTTTATCAATAACTAAAATTAAAATTCACGCGGGCAAGCAGGACGAGATGGATAAATGGGACGAAATGGGTAGCCTGTCCCATCCCGTGTCCCGTTGAATATGGGCCTATCCCATTTAGAACTAAGTGGGTTGGGTCAGGCCGGGATTGGGATTGGGCCGGGACCGGGATGGGTCAGTCCGACCCGTTAGACAACCATAGTTTCTGCTAGTGTGTTTATATAGGTATTGTGAAAAGAAAGAATCTATTAAATTCACTTTACTATTCAGATTGCACACAAATAATCACGTAATCAAAATTATCAAACTTTTTGTTGGAAAAATCTGACGTGACAATCTATATGGATTTTTTATATTTTTGGACCAAAAAAAATAATTAAACCCAAACGAAACATAAAAAATTTACCCATACATCCAACCTAACCAGCTAAATAAAAAATCCACCTTTTTAAATTAAAGCAAACTATAAAACCATTCCTATTGCAAATGCATATCTTTTCTTCTAATAAAAAGTAGCTTTCTTCTTCATGGTTTCACTCTAGTCCTTATTCTCGTACCTATTACTAAGTAGAAGAAAATTTGTAAAAAAAATAATCGTACATATTATTGAGAAAAGACGTACACAAGTCACTTTTGTCCTTCGCCTCGTATCCATTCTTATTTTATAAAACTAGAGTAAAACCATAAATTAAAAAAAATGCTTTTTACAAGAAAAAGAATATACAAAATGTGTGTTTTAGCGTTTGATTTTATTTAGTGGTTGATTTTTATTTTTATTAGGACGGGTAGGGTGTATGGATGAATTTGTATGTTTTGTTTAGGTGTTAATTATTTTATTTGGTTCAAAATATTAAAAGTTCATGTGGCCAACCACAACACATTTTTTTAGCGAAGATTTTGATAATTCTGATTTAGTGATCATTTGTGAGCAATATAAATAATTGAGTATTTTTTTGTTACAAACTAAAAAAAATTATTTTAATCTATAATTTTGGATTATTGAATGATGATACGAGTGATGGATTCTCAAAGGAAACATCAAGACAAGTTTTTGGGTGCACTACTGTATATTTAATCATAAAATTATCAGTTTTAAGTGTTTTATTGAAGAGGTGGCAATTAAAAACCATTTTTTCCCCATAACGGTGCATGTCCAAACCCTAAAAAGGTTAGCGATTCTGGCAGTAGCGATATGTCCAAGTAATTGACGTATGATAAACTTTTTCATTTTTCTTTTTCTTGTCAAGATTAATAAGAAGATAGATTCTTATCTTTGTTTCCCTATGGGAATGTTTATGATCGTTACTTTCACATATCAGTTATGTATAAAATCAAAATATATGAATTACACGTAGTAATAATAATGATAACAATAATCATAATAATAATAATAATAATAATACGTGGATTGTACACATTAATTGTCTACTTTACCAATATTTTTATTTTTCGGTGTATCTTATTCAAGTATGACGAATATTATATTTTTAATTTATTTTTTATCTTGTACATCAAAAGAAAATGTAAAATAATGTTGACATTATGGATCTATTAATGAAGAGTTAATATAAAAATTAGGCATTAGTCATGCCAAACTTGTGTATATTGGTTATGTAGAAATTACGTTATTAATATAAATTTTATGTTATTGTATGGGTCAAAATTTACGTGGTGAAGATAACACTACAAGAAGGATCCACAAATCATCAAGTAAGACGATCCAAGAAGCCATATAAGCCGTGATCGGGGAGTCTAAGAGAGCCACGATCAAGACACCGATGAGGATCAAGGTCGAGGAGTCGAGGTGAGCCACTGTTAAATCATCAATGAGGATCATGGTCGAGAAGTCGAGAAGAGCCGCGGTTAATGTTATCCATGACGGTCGTGGTCGAATACCGACAAAGCGTAACAGATGGTTTCAAAATAGAATCTGGAAGGGAATATTCTAGTGGATATTCCAGTGAATATTTCTTTTGTACTATTAGGGTTTTTTGGGAAAAGATCCGAGAAAAATAGAAAAAAAGAATGAGAAAAGAGGCACGTGAAACTTAATTGTAAGAACAACACATTGAAAGATATTCATTTTTCACTCAATACAAGATTTTAATTTTCACGAAGATTCTCGTCATATCCGAGGAATTCTCAATTATTCGAGGATTTATCGTTCAATCATTTTCAAGTGGAATGTTCTTTTGTTTCACCGCTTGTTGGTTAAGTTATTCCTCTTTAGTACACGAGTGTCATTATGTTATCATTTATTGAATACCATACACATTGCTACCATTCTTGATAGTAAAAGTCATTTATTACATAGCATCATTATTGTCCTTATAAAGGCCTTTCAACTACCTTTTTTAATATCAAGATCCGAGGATGTTATTCTAAACGAAAATTAACCTATATTTAATTAAAATTAAATATTTAAATCAATATTTACGTTTCTGGGGTCAAACAGTTATAAACGGCATTTTAATTATATGTGATACTGGATTTATTTCTCGTGGACATCAATTAAACGACTTGCTGCGTCAAATTTTGGTTTTGAAAATATGAGCTGCTCCACCGAGATTGCGGAGGTTGGATTGGGTGTATATTCATTGGCAACTATCTTTAGGCACATCCATAGTTAGTCTAGCTAAAAGCTTTGGTTTATAAGAAAACATATCAAACATAAGAAAAAAAAATAGTTTTTGAATTTGGTTTGTGTATTGGTAAAAAATCTGACCACTCGACCATTGCGAGGCCGACCCTGTCCCGTGTTTCTACTCCTTAAAGAGATGACTAGCGAACTCAGCCTCGTCCAACCCGTACCTGTTACGAAGCAAGCATTGAGGTCGCCTACACCTCCCCATGAGGGAAGCGTCATCCCTTCGACCTGGCCGACCAAGATAAGGTACGAAGGGCGTAAAGCCTTCAACTATAAATAGGGAAGAGAAGAGCCTGATCAAGGGGTCTTCCTCATTTTGCTCTCCCTTCCAAAAAGACATCATAATATCCCTCCTTTCGAAGAAACACTCTAGAGGATGAGAAACAAACGACAATTCCCTGAACCTTTCTGAGGAAAGGCAAGGCTAGTTTTCATATTCAATAAAGTCTTCTGAATGTTACCTCTATCGGATCGTCTGTCTCGTTTCTTTAATTCTTGATTGGGTGTTAATTACGTTTTGCTATGATTTACCCCTTTTTGTATATTGATTAATTTGCTTAAATATTATTTAATAACATTTTAAGTCAAACAATTTGGCGCCGTCTATGGGGATTTCCTAGCGAAAACTCTTAGTTCTTCCTGGATAAAAAAAAGCACCAAGAGGATAAGTCGAATCAAACCAGAATCGACGGAAACATGCCAAACAGAGAAGATGGAGAAGCTCCCAATCACCCTCCCTGCCATGTCAGGCCGAAAACCGGCGCAAGTGCACCGCGAACGAGAACTCGAAAATCCCTGGAACAATCTGAATGCCATGGCCAAGCAGACGAGCGTAACACAGATACGACATATGACCTTCAGGCTATGTGCCTTCGCCATCAAAGTATTATAGTTTGACTTTGCTCGAAATGGGACTGAGGCTATGTGCCTTCGCCATCAAAGTATTATAGTTCGACCTCGCTCGAACTAGGACTCAGGCGAAGTGCCTTCACCACCAAAATATTATAGTTCGACTTCGCTTGAACTAGGTCTCAGGCTATGTGCCTTCGCTATCAATGTATCATAGTTCGACTTCGCTCGAACTAGGTCGCACGCTATGTGCCTTCGCCATCAAAGTATTATAGTTCAACTTCTCTTGAACCGAAACTCGGGCTATGTGACTTTGCCATCAAAGTATTATAGTTCGACCTCACTGGAACTGGGACTTAGGCTAAGTGCCTTCGCCACCTAAATAGTATAGTTCGACTTCGCTCGAACTAGGTCTCAGGCTATGTGCCTTCGCCATCAAAGTATTATAGTTCGACTTCGCTCGAAACGGGACTCAGGCTATGTGCCTTCGCTATCAAAGTATTATAGTTCGACCTCGCTTGAACTGGGACTCATGCTAAGTGCCTTCGCTACAAGAATAGTATAGTTCGACTTCACTCGAACTAGGTCTCAGGCTATGTGCCTTCGCCATCAAAGTATTATAGTCTGACTTCGCTCGAACTAGGTCTTAGGCTATGTACCTTCGCCATCAAAGTATTATAGTTCGACTTCGCTTGAACCGGGACTCAAGCTATGTACATTCGCCATAAAAGTATTATAGTTTGACCTCGCTCGAACTGGGACTCAGGCCAAATGCCATCGCCACCAAAATAGTATAGTTTGACTTCGTTCGAACTACGTCTCAATCTCTGAGCCTTCGCCATCAAAGTATTATAGTTTGACTTCGCTCGAACTAGGTCTCAGGCTATGTGCCTTCGCCATCAAAGTATTATAGTTCGACTTCGCTCAAATTGGGATTCAGGCTATGTGCCTTCACCATCAAAGGATTATAGTTCGACCCTGATCGAACTGAGACTCCGGCTAAGTGCCTTCGCCACCAAAATAGTATAGTTCGACTTCGCTCGAACTAGGTCTCAGGCTATTGCCTTCGCCATTAAAGTATTGTAGTTTGACTTCACTCGAACCAGGACTCAGGCTATGTGCCTTCGCCATCAAAGTATTATAGTTCGACCTCGCTTGAACTGGGACTCTGGCTAAGTGCCTTCGCTACCAAAATAGTATAGTTCGACTTCGCTTGAACTAGGTCTCATGCAATGTGCCTTCACCATCAAAGTAATATAGTTTGACTTTGCTCGAACTAGGTCTCAGGATATGTGCCTTCGCCATAAAAGTATTATAGTTCGACCTCCCTCAAACCGGGACTCAAGCTATGTGCCTTCGCCATCAAAGTACTATAGTTCGACCTCGCTTGAACTGGGACTCAGGCTAAGTGCCTTCACCACCAAAATAGTATAGTTTGACTTCGCTCAAACTAGGTCTCAGGCTATGTGCCATCACATCAAATTATTATAGTTCGATTTTGCTCGAACTAGGTCTCAGGCTATGTGCCTTCGCTATCAAAGTATTATAGTTCGACCTCGCTCGAACCGGGACTCAGGCTAAGTGGCTTCGCCATCAAAATAGTGCAGTTCGACTTTGCTCGAACTGGGACTCAGGCTAAGTGCCTTTGCCATTAAATAGTGCAGTTCGACCTCGCTCGAACTGGAACTTAGGCTAAATGCCTTCGCAATCGAAGTATTACCGTTCGATCTCACCCATACTAAGACGACCGTCCATCGCCCGCAGCCAGATCACATATCAATAAAGGATGCGCCGTTACAAAGAAAATAACAAAAAAAAATCCTTTATTAATAGAGTGGGCCATCACCGCTTGCATCCAGTACTAGCTGGCCGAAAACGTTAAACGTACGAAGAAGAAAACGCCAAAAAAACAAATGTTCATCAGCAACCAAAGAAAACTGACCAACACGGATAAACAGAATTATTTTTCATTAGGCGCCAACATCGCTGCCAAAATCACCACCTTCATTAGGGCCATCAACTTCGCCACCTCTTGCACCACCATCGGCCTCAAGCATCACCATGTCATATCCGTAGCTGGCTCAAGCTTCACGAGCTTTTAGGTGGACCACCTTAACAGCCACCTCAGAAATAGTGCCTTCTGCCAGCAAGCTCTTAGTCGGGATGAGCTTCGGCATAGACCCAAAGATCGTGATCCTGGCGTGCAACGTTAGCACGTTGCGGTCTAGCAAAGGCCTTCAGGCGCTGGTTTTCCTCCTCCAAGATCGCAAACAAATCCGACAAATCCTGGGCCTCCCGATCAAGCTTGCTAATTCGCTCCTCAAGTCTCGCCTCCCTAAGGGCCGTAGTAGAGTTATCCGACTCTCGTTGGGACTCATGAACATGAACCATTGCCTCAAAGGCCGCTGCCCTCATCGACGCATCCCTCTCTGTACGCTTCAGATCAGCGACCTGACCCTCCAGGGCAGCCAACTTTGCTCCCCACTCAGCGTCAATTTCCTGAGGCCTGAACTGGCTTTGGTCCATCTCCATCTCTAATTATCGCACTTTTCCTTGTAGATACTCGTACTATGCAGCAACCCTTCTTCCCACCTCGAGCTCCTCGTCCTTGAGGCGAATTCGCTCTTCGAGCTCGCTCCTGCAGCGCAGCACTTGCAATAACTCACGTTGCTTCCGTTCCAGTTCCTCTCCCAATGCCTCGTTGCGAGGATCATTTCTTAACCGCTCACACATCTCACGACACCTATCGCAATAGCGATGGTATTTCCCCAGCATCTGTAAAAAGATCTCCGACCAAACGTTGGCCCTGCGGATATTCTCCACTTCTAGCATATATGACTACAAAACATAAAGAATTGTTAGAAAGATGCACACTCTGCAATAAAGGGCTGACATATTAAAAGTCTGGTATAACATACCTGTAAGCCCATCACAGCCACCTCTTCTATCATTGCGACATCGGGAACCTCTTTCAGGGACTCATTTTCGGCCTCGTAACATAGTAGGTTGAATTGGTCCACCAACTTTTCCCTCTAGGCCAACAAGCTCATATCGGCAGGAACTTTAACAAGGCGGGCCGACCCCTTCGCATTGACCACCGAATGTGTGATGCCCCATTCGAACATTCGAACATCATTGGGGTCCAAGTTGGATTCAAACTCATATTCATCAACCACCACACGTTTCCCCCTCTCCGTCACCAATGGTGTGGCATGACCTGTCGAGGATAATGGCAGCTCGATCAAGGTACCGGCATAGTCCCCAATGATTGACCATCCACCACATTCGAATACCCTACGACATCCGCAGCAAAAGCTTCCGTTTGAGGTGCAGCAGCAGCGGAGTCCTCTGGGCTCTAACTAGCGGGGATATCACCGGCTGTCTGTCCCTCTTCTGCCGCAGACTCTGCAACAACACCTCCCTTCTGGCCCGTCAGAGAAGAATCCAAGTTAATCACCTTTGGGGAGCCATCTCGAAGCCCACTCTTCGCCTCTTTAATAGCACGTCCTCCTCCTTGATCAATGGCGACACAGCTCACGGATGAACAGTATCAGACGATCCTTCATCTCGATACACGGCCTGGGCTGGATTAGTAAAAACCACCGATTCCATGGACACTGCCCTCGATGAAGGATAAGTCACAAACGGCGCACTAATTTGAGCAACCGCACCCTTGCGACGGAATGCTAATTGAGGGGCCCTAACTCTGCGGACCCTCTGTAATCACAACAAACAAAAGCTTAGAAAATAAGAAATAAATAAAAGGGGTCAGAAAGTAAGGAGGCAATCTCACCTATAAGGGGCATGCGACCGAACTTCAGATGGAACAATGCCCATGTACGAATCCCCGCTGTGTGGGGTAGGACGACCTCAACCCATTCCCGGATCTCCTCCAAGCAGGGCGTCGGCACCTTCTCGGCTGCAAAAACATTAGAAATAAGTCAGGTAATATAAGTTATAAGGGGATTAAGACCGAAATAATTTTCGACAGCCAAAGGCAGATACTTACGGGCAAAATTCCACACCGCTGGAAAGCCGATTGGGTCAGCCACGAGTTTTTCAATCCGCACGAAGAATAAATTATCAGCAAAGCGGCGGTTAGTATGGTTATCCATACCAACCACCAATCCTCTTGACTCACGATGACGTGCGTGGATCATAGTGCCCTAGATCGTTTGGAGGTGAACAGGCTAAGCACATGCCTCAGGATGACCACACGACCTGCTAGCTCTGCGTATCTGATGAACATGGGGAAGAGCTTATACAAGTACGGAGAAATTTGGGGGGGGGGGACACCTTGTAGTAACGATAAAAGTTGACCATTAACGTCGGGAGTGGCAATGTGTAACCCATATATAAGGGGTAGGCGTAGAACGAGCAGTACCCAGGGCGGTCTATCTGCACCCTGTTATTTTTCCCGGCGGGCATTATCTCGACGTATCTAGGGATGCCCCACTACTCCCTCTACTCCTTTATCCCAGCCTCTTCCATAAGGGATTTAATATCTGAATGCTCCCTGTCACACCTCCTTTTTCCGCAGGCCCGCGAGGGAGCGAGTGGAGTTTTTTCAATTAAAGGAGAGTCGAAATGGGATTTATTTATTTAATTCAGAGTCGCCACTTGGGAGATTTATGGTGTCCCAAGTTACCGGTTTAATCCCGAATCGAGGAAAAGAATGACTCTATTTAACTGTCCGCAAACCAGAAATCCGGATAAGGAATTCTGTTAATCCGGGAGAAGGTGTTAGGCACTCCCGAATTCCGTGGTTCTAGCACGGTTGCTCAACTGTTATATTCAGCTTATTTATCTGATTTACATCATGCTTTAACTTATGTGCAAATTTTAACATTTAACTATTTTTAGTATTATTATTATTATATGAATTATTTTAACAAGGAATTGCAACGTTGTGAAAAGATATCTCGAACCACGTCACATCAATGTACCCGTGGTTATCAACACATTGTGACTCCGTTGAGATTTGGATTTGGGTCACATAAATGTGCACCCGAGTTTAGGGAAGTGATATTATTAAACACACGCCTCTAGAAACTACGCCTTTTCACTTTGTGAGAGCCGTGGGATTTGCTAAATGGCACGTCTCGAAATTTAAGGATCAATTCATAATAAAAGAGGGCCACACAATTTTTCATTTGTGTTTGGCATGGCGCGCCTCGATTATAATTTCAAAGGATTGTACTCAACAAAAGCAAACTAAGGATATTCGTTAGCTATTTTCATAATTAAAAAAAACAAATTAATCATAACAGCGTACGTCGCATAAATGAGACGACAGACTTTGCTTATATTGCCAAACTTATTCCATTTTTTTTTACATTAGATGTTACTGTACACGCTGTAGGCTTCAAAGATATTACATGATAACTTTGCCCTCATTCCCAATATTTATATTCGTTTGCATGTAAACTACAAATAAGAGTCACAGCCAATATTAATAAAACTAAAAAAATTGCAAACTAATCTACACCAGTTTAATATGCTTAACACATAAGAAAGAAATTTTAAACCAACAAAATGGTTGGCTTCTTAAGTACCGAGGGATTTTAAACCAACAAAATGAAGTGAATAAGCAAAATAATGCATATAACTTGCCCAGCGACCATGAACAAACACAAAAATTTAACATATAACCAATCATTTCTTCCATCGTCAATTCAACATATAACCAAAACACAATTACTAGGCAACATGATAACAACTACATAAATTTCGAGCTAAAATAAAAGTAGGAACGACATGGAGATACACCTCAATTACACATTCTGCTCAATGATGAATCGGTATTAATTTTTTTATGTAATTTCCATATTTTGAAGAATGAACTATTCGCAATGACGAATAAACCTATATGACAAATTGCCAAATTCACAAGTGAGACTTAACGAAAGATAAAGGCAGCAGCTATAAAGAAATACTTCAACCATATATAGTTTATCATAAAGCTACATTTCTTTACCCCTTTTTATCAAATAAAAACTTACCATAAACCGTCAACCATAAAGATATTTCACAATTTTCAAAACTACTTTTACCAAGTTTCTTAGCTTCAAGATCAATAAAGTCTAGTATTAATACATGAAATCAATTCCTTGGCACTCTCCTACTTGGAAACAAATCACAAGCCTCACATCTTTTCCCTTTTACATGAGAAAATAAAGCTAAAGAAAAGCATATCTATTCATTAACCATTTACCCAGATATATCTGTAGCCATTTTATCAACAAGTTCACCAAGTTAGCAATTGAAGTTACTGTTGTATACTCAAGATCTCAACAACAAGTCTCCAACATCAAAGAAAAGGATACTAAAAAAAATAAAGTAAACGCTCCAAACTAGTTATCAATTCATCGTAGGAGTGAAATCAGATGAAACATAAAGAAATCTCACCTAACAAATCTGAAAATGGAACATAAACAATACATGAACAAGCTGAATTTTATTTGAGATTTAAACACCATAAGTATAGTAAGGAAAAGTAGAACAAACCTGAAAATTGAACTTTCCATTAATTCTGTTTGAAAGCAATTACAAACGATTCCAGCAACGAAACTACACCGGAACAGCAAAATCACTAGCAAATAGAGGCGAAACTCAAGCCAAACCAAAACACAATACGGTTGCCGCAACAACAGCAAAGATACAGCGATCCCACAACTTGAGAACAATTTTTCGAAAGCCCAGAAAGAAAGAAATCAAGTTTTGAAATCAGTTCTCTTCAAATCTTCATCTGAAATTTCAATTTCCTTTCTAGTTTTCTTTTATTTTTATTTTTTTTAGATCCGAGTTTTTTTTTAGCTACTAGGTTGAAGAACAGGGAGGCAACTATTTGGTTCTCTTTTGAGAGGATGGAGGAACGAGAATGATGAAGGAAGAAAGTATCGTCGTTTTTGGAGAGGAGAGCTCTATCCTCCTCCTCTCTTTTCAGCCCTCAAAACTCTTAAATAGGCAATGAGAAATGCCCTCCGGATTCACAATTGCCTCTTCAATAATTTGTTATTCATTCCACCCAATTCAACTTCCTTCTTTATTCAATAGTGTGTTATTAACCCTACCATTATAGAAACTTCTAAATTAGGAGAACCCCTTTTTATTAAACAAATCATCTCAAACTAATACAACTAAATGGGTTCAGATATAATCAATCTAACACAATTCCACATTTAACAAAATAAAAACAGTGAAGCATCGAAAACAAAAGGATTTCTACTGCAAACATTGGGCCTTCTCCATTCTTGCATTTTTAGAATTCAAAAATCAGAATTAAGTACCTACATTCTTAAGAACAAAGTTAACAGGACTCAAAGGTATGCTACCATACATTGCAATGTGACAGTAACTCAAAGATTCTGAAACAAGGCCAACAAACGATTCATGGAATTTAATAAAAAGCATACCATTAATTTATTCATGAACAAAAATGAATCTAAAAGCAGAGACTGGACCTTTGATGAGTAGATTTTTTCCATTTTTATTAAGGAACCAGTTTGTTTACATAGACGCGAACAAAGACCCGAAGCGGAAACTAGAACATGACCAAAGAAATGACGCTACATCGTCGACCTCAACTCTTGGCACTGCTATTTTGTTCGAGAAAGGCTGTTCTGAATCTGATTTTCATGGCTGTTTTTCAGCTTGTTCTGGGTGATGATTTCAGCTGATATAAAGTGGGTTTAGGAAGGAGATGAAGTCGAGGGTGGGATGATGGGTCTATTGCAGTTGCTCCTCTCTTTAGTGTATTCTAGGTTTGTTTTTTTTATAGATGGATCCGGGTTATGGAGTGGGTAGAGGCTGCCTTGGGCGGGTATTTGGATGGGTATAAGGGTGTGTGGTTTGGGCTTGGGTGAATTGAATTGGATTTGGCCCAAATCCGATTTTTCTCTTCTTGTTTTCTTTTTTTCTTTTCAATTTTCTTTCCTAATTAAAATAATAAAAATACAAACCCAAATTTAACCTAAAATTATCCTTAAAATATTAATTAACCCTAAGTAGTAATTATTACAAATAAATTAAACACTAACTAAAAGTAAAATTACACAATTTGGATATTAAATGCTAAAAATGCAAAAAATACACATTTTTTTGTAATTTTTTATTTTTGTAAAATAAACTTAATTACTCTTAATTGTAAACTTGAATTTTATATGCAAATGCAACATATTTTTGTATTTTTATTTATTTAAACAAATAAACATGCACAGATAAATACAAATAATTATCCAAAAATACCATAAAATCTTAAAAAAAATGCACACAAAGCAAAATTATTTTATTTTGAATTTTTGGGAGTAATTCTCATGTATAAGGTAAAAATCACGTGCTCACAGCTGCCCCTCTTTGCTCGGGAACACGAAGAGTTTCAGTGCAAAGATAAGTGAGCAACTATGAACGATTTTTTACCCGTTCGATTATTCCATTGTGAAGCATTTTGAAAAGCTTTGACCGCACCCTGCTTCAGAGGTTGCCTACATATCCTGGGCTAAACAGGAATCAGGCCAGTGTAGTTCGGGAAGTTTTGGTAGCTGGGACTACCATGACTGTTGTGATCTTGCTGTTACTGTTGTTGCTGTTGATGCCACTGCTTAATTGATCTCCTTATTACACCGTGCTAAACGAAAAAAATAAGAAGCTAGACTAAGTTACAGTATTGCAAATTCTTGTCTATCTTTTCAACTTGATCGTGTCACGTTCCTTGCCATCCTGCTGGCTCTGATGTTTCTTCATATGCTTCTTCTCTTCTGACAATTGTTATTTCGGCTTATCTTGATTGCCGAACTGCGACCATTGGTCCCTTTCTTGTGATCTTCGAACTATTCTCCTTCGAAGTCTGAATCTATCTTTCTGATCCTTGTTGCCTTCCTTCCGATTACGAACTTGGATTCATGCTGGGGATTTCCTTTACACTCTGTCACTTTCCGATGGTTCACTTTCCTTATCAAATCTTAGGAAATGAGACGTTGTTCTGCTTTTCCGCTGAGCTTTTGACTTTATCGACACACTCTAATCATAAATCGCCACTCCATTCTTCAGGCGGGCTCCCTGACTTCCACTATATCTTCAAAACTAAATCGCCACTCCATTCTTCAGGCGGGCTCCCTGACTTCAACTCATAAACTTCGAAACTAAATCGCCACTCCATTCTTCAGGCGGGCTCCCTGACTTCAATTACAACTCCAAAATTAAAATCGCCACTCCACTCTCCAGGCGGGCTCCCCGACTTCAACTACAACTTCGAAATTAAATCGCCACTCCATTCTCCAGGCGGGCTCCCTGACTTCAATTACAACTTCGAAATTAAATCGCCACTCCATTCTTCAGGCGGGCTCCCTGACTTCAATTACAACTTCAAAACTAAATCGCCACTCCATTCTTCAGGCGGGCTCCCTGACTTCAACTACAACTTCAAAACTAAATCGCCACTCCATTCTTCAGGCGGGCTCCCTGACTTCAACTACAACTTCAAAACTAAATCGCCACTCCATTCTTCAGGCGGGCTCCCTGACTTCAATTACAACTTCAAAACTAAATCGCCACTCCATTCTTCAGGCGGGCTCCCTGACTTCAACTACAACTTCAAAACTAAATCGCCACTCCATTCTTCAGGCGGGCTCCCTGACTTCAACTACAACTTCAAAACTAAATCGCCACTCCATTCTTCAGGCGGGCTCCCTGACTTCAACTACAACTTCAAAACTAAATCGCCACTCCATTCTTCAGGCGGGCATCCTGACTTCAACTACAACTTCCAAAATATCGCCACTCCATTCTTCAGGCGGGCACCCTGACTTCAACTACAACTTCAAAGTTAGACTCCGTCACTTTCCAATTGTTCACTATCCTTATCAAATCTTAAAAAACTGAGACGTCGTTCTACTTTTCCGGCGGGCTTCTGACTTTATGGACAAACTCTAATCAAAAATCGCCATTCCATTCTTCAGGCGGTCTCCATGACTTCAACTATAACTTCAAGATTAAATTGCCACTCCATTCTTCAGGCGGGCTTCCTGACTTCAATTACAACTTCAAAATAAATCGCCACTCCATTCTTCGGGCGGGCTCCCTGACTTCAACTACAACTTCAAAACTAAATCGCCACTCCATTCTTCAGGCGGGCTCCCTGACTTCAATTACAACTCACTAACTCCATCCCATCCATATCGCCTTCCTTTGCGTCATGTACCATTTTCTTCTTCCTGCATCGTCTCTTGGGCCACCTTTTCTTCTGAATTACCTTGTTTTGGAATTGCTTTCTTCGTGTTATTTTCCTTTGACTGCTGGGGATATCCTTGGGACCGTTTACTTACCTGTTGGAGATAATTCTACTGGGAAAGTATTCTTTATTTCATTTTTTTCTACTTCCTTCAACCTTTATTCTCTCTCGAGCTCGCTGGGGGTTGAATTTTTATTGACTGAAAATTACCCTGGCAGGGACTCTCTTTTCCTTTTTCCTCTTTCCCAACCTCCTTCGGGACTTGCGCTTTGCTTTCTTGAAAACTTATGGTATATAATGTTGCTGGGGAAATCTCGAAAATCAGTGTTTCATTTCTCCAAGAACTGCTGGGGATAATATTAGGCTTAAAGATCACTTCCTCGTGTTGTCCGGCCTCTTTCAAAACTATTCTGCTTGAAACTGGTATTTTCCAAAATCTTGCATTGCTTTCTATCCTTATCCACTAGGTATTTGCTTTCAAGAAAATTTTCGCCATGGGAGAAAATTTTCTGCCCCAGTTTGATAACTTTCTACGTGGCATGCTTTTCTGCCGACGAACCCTCTTTTCCTGCTTTAAATCAAAGAAAAATTGTTAGTTTCAAAACACCGTGAGTGGTCATGCCGCTCTTGCTGGGGCAAAGCTGCTTTGCTTTCCTCGAACTTTGGGGACGACGTTGATACTTGCTGGTGGATGGTGCTCTTTCCACAGGATCTCTTATCTCTCCTTTTATTCCAAACTTCAGTGTGGTCTGACCCACTTGGTCGGTGATCTGTTGTGAGAAACTATCTTCCGGGTGTGTAATGTGTGTCCATCCTACTCCGCAATTCCTGTGAACCTTCCAATCAACCTATCGTTCCAATCTTAATATCGGAATGACTTTTGCCTTATTGCCTTGTTCCATGCCTATTCATCTTCATTGTACCGCTTTGGGAGACTTGGTAGTAAGCTTTGAAAAGTCAACTTTCGACATAAATATAAAAATCTTTAAAAGAGAGAAAAATGATAAAAAATGCAATAAAGAGCGTGGATTGCAAAAGACAAAAAAGGAAAACTTTTCTGAACTTTAAATTGGGAAAAACTTATCTGAATGTATAACTGATCCAATGGTTATGCCGTGCCTTCGAGATTAATCTACCCAGTCTATTTATGTCAATCACTTTCTGACGGCTGTGTTTTGCTAGAGGCAAACGAATGTCCCAACCTTGTCTCATGCAGACACCTTGTAACCATCTCGCCTTGTCACCTCATAGTGCCCTTCAAAGGGTTTTCACTAATGAGATTCTCTCATTTCTCTCGATCTCCAGTCGCCTTAGGGTGCCTGTAAAGGTTTTCACCGTAAGACTCTCTCATTTTATTTTTCTTAGCTTTCTTCGCCTTAAGGTGCCCGCGCGGGTTTTCACCGTTAAGACTCTCTCATTTCGCCTTATTTCCATGCGGTGGGCTGGGGTGTTATCCATGAAATTTCCTTTAAAGGGCTATCCCTTTTCAGCTTGTGAGTCCTAGATTCAGTCGAGGATTTGAAGTGTCATTCGCAGTTTTCATTCGCATGACTTGGCATTTCTCCAATACTGATCGAGTGGTCTTTTTTGGTCATTAATGTAGTTTTTGTGCGTGAGGCTAAAGAAAAGGGGTTTAATCTCAACGGTTAGCTCATCACAACTTTCGGAATCCACACTATCTTTTCAAACGAAACAATGACTTCTGCCCCAGTGTTGTTGCTTGGGGAATCTTTGATTTTTATTTTATTATGACCGAGCCGTGTGGCGCCTACGTATCCTTCTTGAGGAATCAGGTCGAACGTAGTTCACTCTTTCTTGTGTTTTTTCTTTGTTTCTTTTTCTATTTTGTTATACATCTTCCTTGAGGATTCCAAAAGAGGGTATATGAAAGAATAATTAAGGCTCAAAGGGGAAAACAAGGGTTAAAGTGTTTGGGTAGTAGAAAAATTGCCTCTATCATTTCATTCTCCGAAAAATGCCAAATACACACAAACGAAACCACATGTTGACAAATACATTAAAGAATTACACATAATATCTCTTGACTGCATCGGAATTGATAGCCATATCGGTGCATCTTCCTTCAATATCAGTTAGACACAGAGCGTCGTTGGATAATACTCTAGTCACAACAAATGGTCCCTGCCAATTTGGAGCGAACTTGCCTTTCGCTTCGGCCTGATGTGGTAGAACTCTCTTCAGCACATCCTGTCCCACTTCAAATTTCCTGGGACGTACCTTCTTGTTATATGCTTTCGCCATTCTCTTTTGATACAATTGGCCATGACATACTGCTGTCAATCTCTTTTCATCGATCAAGCTCAATTGCTCCAATCGGGTTTTGACCCACTCATCGTCGTCAATCTCAACTTCAGCGACAATTCGGAGGGATGGAATTTCAACTTCTGCTAGTATTACTGCTTCAGTCCCGTACACCAACAAGTAAGGAGTTGCACCTACCGAAGTGCGGACGGTAGTGCGATAACCTAACAGTGCGAATGGTAACTTTTCATGCCATTGCCTAGACCCTTCTACCATCTTCCTCAATATCTTCTTTATATTCTTGTTTGTTGCCTCAACCGCACCATTTGCTTTGGGACGATATGGTGTGGAATTTCGGTGTGTAATCTTGAACTGTTGGCAGACCTTCTTCATCAATCCGCTGTTAAGATTGGCACCGTTATCTGTGATGATTATCTTTGGAATTCCAAACCTGCAGATGATGTGGGAATGTACGAAGTCCACTACCGCCTTCTTGGTCACTGATTTGAAGGTTTTGGCCTCCACCCACTTGGTAAAATAATCGATCGTTACCGGAATGAACCTATGACCATTGGAAGCCGCAGGCTCTATAGGTCCAATAACATCCATACCCCATGCAACAAACGGCCATGGTGCTGACATTGTATGCAATTCAGTCGGCAGAGAATGAATCAAATCTCCGTGTATCTGACACTGATGGCATCTTCGCACGAAACTTATACAATCACGCTCCATAGTGAGCCAGTAATATCCTGCTCGAAGAATCTTCTTTGCCAATACATATCCGCTCATGTGTGGCCCACAAACTCCGGAGTGTATATCTGTCATCATTGTTGTGGCTTGACTCGCATCTATACATCTCAACAATCCCAAATTTGGGGTTCTTTTGTACAACACCCCTCCACTAAGGAAAAATCCGTTCGCCAATCGCCGAATAGCTCTCTTTTGATCTCCAGTTGCCTGCTCTGGGTATATTCCTAACCTGAGGTACTCTTCTGACATCATGAAACCATGGCTCACCATCCATCTCTTCTTCTATCATATTGCAATAAGCATGTCAATTCCGGATCTGAATATGTAACGGATCAACATGAATCTTGTCCGGGTGATGTAACATTGATGCCAATATAGCCAAAGCATCGGCAACCTCATTATGCATCCTTGGGATATGCCTGAATTCTACTGATCGGAAACGCTTAGTCAGATCGTGCAAACATTGACGATACGGGATAAGCTTCAAATCTCCGGTTTCCCATTCTCCCTGAATCTGATGTACCAGAAGGTCCGAGTCCCCCAAGACCAAGACGTCCTGTACATCTATGTCTACCGCTAATCGCAACCCTAAGATGCATGCATCATACTCAGCCATATTGTTGGTACAATGAAAACGCAGTTGAGCAGTAACAGGATAATGATGTCCTGTTTCAGAGATAAGCACTGCTCCTATTCCGACTCCTTTTGCGTTCGCCGCTCCGTCGAAGAAAAGCTTCCACCCTGGATCCTCGGTTAATTCTAACCCATCAATTTGCAATACTTCTTCATCTAGAAAATACGTCCTCAAAGGTTCGTATCCGTCATCTACAGGATTTTTCGCTAAGTGATCGGCTAGGGCTTGAGCTTTCATAGCCGTCCTTGTCACATATATGATGTCGAATTCTGTAAGTAGTATTTGCCATTTTGCTAACCTCCCTGTAGGCATAGGCTTCTGGAAAATATACTTCAATGGATCCAAACGTGAAATGAGGTAAGTAGTGTAAGAAGACAAATAATGTTTCAGCTTTTGGGCTACCCAAGTCAAAGCACAACATGTCTTTTCCAAATGAGTGTACTTAACCTCGTGGACCGTGAATTTCTTACTGAGGTAGTAAATGGCCAGTTCCTTCCTGCCAGTAAAATCATGCTGCCCTAGTACGCAGCCGAACAAATTCTCCAAAACCGTTAGATAAAGAATCAAGGGTCTACCCGGTTCGGGCGAAACCAGTACGGGTGGGTTTGACAAATACCCTTTGATTTGGTCAAACGCTTCCTGACATTCTGTCGTCCATTCTATCGCAGCGTCTTTCTTCAGAAGACGGAATATGGGTTCACAGGTTGTGGTAAGCTGAGCAATAAACCTACTGATGTAATTTAACCTTCCCAACAGACTCATTACCTCTGTTTTATTCTTTGGCGGGGGTAACTCCTGGATGGACTTGATTTTGGATGGGTCCAACTCAATGCCCCGTCAGCTGACGATGAATCCTAGCAACTTTCTTGACGGAACTCCGAATGCACATTTGGCCGGATTAAGCTTGATATCATATCTTCGAAGTCTTTGAAAAAACTTCCTGAGGTCGTCAATGTGGTCTTCTTGACGTCTAGATTTTATGATCACATCATCCACGTACACTTCAATTTCTTTGTGTATCATGTCATGGAATACCGTAGTCATCGCCCTCATGTATGTTGCCCCTGCGTTCTTCAGGCCGAATGGCATTACCCGGTAGTAATAAGTTCCCCACGGTGTGATAAAAGCCGTCTTTTCTGCGTCCTCTTCATCCATCAAGATTTGATGATATCCCGCGTAGCAGTCCACAAAGGATCCGATCTCACGCCCGGCGCAATTATCAATCAGGATATGGATATTGGGAAGTGGGAATTATCCTTAGGGCTCGCCTTGTTGAGATTGCGGTAGTCCACGCATACTCTGATCTTTTCGTCTTTCTTTGGCACCGGTACTATGTTAGCCAACCATTCGCGGTATCGAGTGACACGAATGACTTTCGCCTGCAACTGTTTGGTTACTTCCTCCTTGATCTTTACACTCATCTCTGTCTTAAATTTCCGCAGTTTTTGTTTGACGGGAGGGCATGCCGGGTCAGTAGGTAATTTGTGCACCACTAGATCGGTGCTGAGTCCTGGCATGTCGTCGTACGACCAGGCGAAAATGTCTTTAAACTCCACGAGTGTTTTGATCAATTCTTCTCTCTGGTTGGGTTCAATATGGACGCTTATTCTGGTTTCTTTAACATCATTCGTATCCCCCAGATTAACAGCCTCAGTATCATTCAAGTTGGGCTTGGGCTTTTCCTCGAAGTGACTTAATTCTTCGCCGATTTCTTCTACGGCTTCATCATCACCGTATTCTGATTCACTCTCGTCACTTCTTATTTCATGCGTTATTATTTCCAAACCAGATTGACTTTCTAGACTGGGTTGATTAATCTTTAAGCACGCCATATCATTAAGATCAGTTGAAAGAAAGCTGCTCAGAAAAGTAAAAAGAAAGAAAATAAACAAAATTAGAAACAAATGGAACAAAATTTCATTAAATGGGAACAGTACAATGAAAAACAAGCTTGCACACTCAAACGAACTAAAACAAATGGATTTTATTCCGGGGGCAGCCCCAACACAAAATTTGAAAGAAAACAATCCAAAACAAACTACCAAGACTCCTTCCGGATAGGGAGAGGAGTAGCCTCCCAATTATTCAACTTTGCTTTCGATCCAACAAACTGTATCTCGGCATGGCTGGTTCCTTCGCCATCCTCTAGCATGCATACATCTGAGAATAAATCCTCGAACCTTCTCAAGAATTCTTCGTCTGGCTTGATCATAGGACCGGGAACCTTTGTCGTCGGATGTCTTCTTATTCCGGACCTGACAAAAGATCGGGAAAGGCGCGGAACAGGCTTTGGGAGCACCCATGTCTTTTGCTTATTCCTCTTGGCTCGCTGGATGTCCTCTGATGTTGGCTTGAATCCCAAGCCGAAGGTTCCCACATTTTTTACCACAGATACCAGTTGTATGATTCCTTGCAGAGATGCACCTAAACCTTTGCCGGGCATGAAACCGTTTTTCAACATTTCTTGAGCCACCTTGACGTCTGCAGTAATTATTCTATCATTAAGAATGCATTCCCCTTCTGGAACTCGGTTGATGGATGCCACATCACAGACCTGGTATACCCATGGCCCAACATCCTCTTCGGTGTCGACAAAGGGGACGATGGTGCCTGGTTGTAGATCATTCTCTCCATGGACTACGATCTCCTGTCGATCCCATTCAAACTTGACTAGTTGGTGTAGGCTGGACGGAACTCCTTTTGCGGCATGGATCCACGGTCGCCCTATCAGAAGGTTGTATGAAACTACCATGTCCAACACCTGGAATTCCATGGTGAACTCCACAGGTCCGATTGTCAAGACTATCACTATGTCCCCGACCGATGCCTTGCCTCCTCCATCAAACCCTCGGACACATATGATGTTCTTGCGTACCCTGCCGATATCCACTTTCAATTTGTTTAGAGTAGAGAGAGGACAAATGTTCGCACTGGACCCATTGTCGACTAGGAATTTGGTAACCACCGACTCCTCACACTTTACCGTAAGATATAGAGCCTTGTTGTGCTCGGTGCCTTCCTCAGAGGCAACTCATCATCGGTGAAGGTGATCCGATTCGCTTCGAAGATCCTATTGGTGATCTTTTCCAAATGACTCACTGAGATTTTATCAGGTACGTGGGCCTCATTCAAAACTTTCATCAAAGCTTGCCGATGTTCTTCGGAATGTATCAGCAAGGACAGCAATGAGATTTGCGCCGGAGTCTTCTTCAGCTGTTCCAGGACAGAATAATCATGCATCTTCATCTTTTTCAGGAATTCCTCTGCCTCTTCGTCAGTTACCGGCTTTTTTAGTGTTGCCGGAGTAGTCTTCCTTAATTTCGCAGGGGCAAAACATCTCCCTGAGCAGGTCAAACCTTGCGCTTCGCACACTTCCTCTTTAACTTCTTTCCCTTTGTAAGTTGTCGTGATCCGATCATAATTCCATGGAATAGCTTTGCTATCAGCTATTGGCAACTGTATTGCCGGCTTGATGATGAAAGGATCCACTCGAACACCTGCTACAGTTAAAACGGGCCTGGTTGCTGCCCCTGGTACAACTATTTTTACTCCCTCTGACCTCATAGGCACTTTGTTCACACTTCCCTTTCCTGCTTCCAACCCCTCTTGTACGTCCTTCTTGCAAATGAGTGACCCATCAAGGCTTGGCCCCTTTCTCATTCCTACCCCACTAGACTTGATCATCATTACAGTCCGAGAGGTTTTCTCCTTTCCCTCTTCTACCCGTACCAACTCGATCATGTTGGTCTCATGATGAGTTGGGAGTGGATTTTGGTTGATGTTGGGCTCCGCTGGAGTCTGGACCTCAATTCGGCGAGTGTCGATGAGTTCCTGGATAGTTGTTTTCAACCTCCAACACTTTTCCGTGTCGTGCCCCGGACATCCTGAGCAGTATGCACAATTTATTGAATGATCCAGATTCTTTGGAAGAGGGTTTGGTAGCTTAGCCTCGACCGGATTTAGCAACCCTACTTGCTTCAAACGGTGGAACAAGCTGGTGTAAGACTCTCCCAAGGGAGTGAAGGTCTTCGTCCTTGGTGCTCTGTCGTTCTTGAAGGCTTGATTCGGACGAAAGCCCGCACCCGTGGGATTTCTATAGGCTCTTGGGGGTGGGTAATTATTCTGTGGATTTGGCGCACGCCATGGTGCCTGGACGGGGGGTGGGGCATATGATTGGGCATGATGGACGGTAAAGTGAGCATCCGGTGTTGGGTAATAGTGTTGTGGATGGCTATATGGATTGTGAGAGTAATTTTGTTGGTGGGGCTGTGGCGAATTATATTGGGGTGCGGGGCCTCTGTTCCTGAACCATGCTCCGGAATCAACTGCCGCGACCTCTTCTTTCCTCTTTTTCCCAAGCACCCCTCCGGTGCCACTTTGAATAGCTTGAGTGGTGGCTTTCAACGCTGCATAACTCATGATCTTGTTAGCTTTCAAGCCTTCCTCGATCATAGCCCCCATCTTTATCACCTCGGTGAATGACTTACCCACGGACGTCACCAGATGTCCGAAATAGGTTGGCTCCAGTGTCTGTAGGAAGTAATCCACCATTTCATTCTCTCTCATCGGCGGATCTACCCTCGCTGCCTGTTCCCTCCAGCGGAAACCAAATTCTCTAAAACTTTCGGCGGGTTTCTTCTCTAACTTTAGCAATGATAAGCGATCGGGGATTATTTCAAGATTATACTGGAACTGGCCGATGAATGCTTGAGCCAAGTCATCCCATGTAAACCATCTGCTGGGATCCTGCCTAGTGTACCACTCTAGTGCAGACCCCCCCAAACTCTGACCGAAGTAAGCTATCATAATCTCATCTCGCCCTCCGGCTCCTCGCATTTTACTACAAAAACCTCGAAGATGGGCTACTAGGTCACCATGCCCTTCGTATAGGTCAAACTTGGGCGTTTTGAACCCGGCTGGCAACTGGACATCTGGGAATGGACACAGATCTTTGTAAGCGACACTGACCTGGTTACCCAAACCATGCATATTCCTGAAGGACTGCTCCAGGCTTTTAACCTTTCGAATAACTTCCTCATGCTCCGAACTTTTGACGTGCTTTTCCGGTTCTGCCGTGTTATCCCAGTGAGGGGTGTGTGAATGCGGTTCAGGAGCCTTAAAGGTAGGCTCAGGAGAATAACAATGATTATCGTGGATTTGAAAAAGCGGCTCACTGGTTGACTTTTGTAAAGTAGCAGGTGGAGGTGCCACAAAAACAGGGGTAACCGGGGGAGGAGGATTTTGCCTGGCTGGTGAAACCGGGGAGGTATATGGGTTTTCCCCTTGATAATAAGGATAGATTGGTGCACTTGTCGAGGGGTCAATGGGCGGACGCTCTGGTGCTGGTGGAAGAGTAGGAAGGTTTGGTAATGATTGTCCCCTAGCCCAGGCTAGGTGCATCTCTGTCATTTGCTGTCTCAACTGGTCCACTTCTTCTTTCATGATTTGTATCTCTGTTTTCTCCCCATCGATACTTTTGCCGGAACTAGACATGCTTGCTGGAATTGGACCTTTTGATGTGGTATGGTAAGGGTGATCGGCCGGTATACTCTGTCAAGTCAACTGCTAAACTTTTCTGAAAATGTAACAAACTTGTTAACTCACTGAATTTAACATGCATGTTATCGCACGTTTGGATGCAATGCACCTAATCAATTAACCATTTCTACATGTATTCCTCGCATGCGTCATTCCAACTTTTCTTTTTCTTATCCTTGAAAACTTTATTGTTATTAACCTTCCCATTTTTTTTTAGTGGTGGTCGAATCTTATGTGGATTGCCTACTATCACGTCCCCGCGTGAATCAGACCGAGCGTAGTTCTAATAGCAAGACTGTGGTGAAATTCGGTAATTTTTATATCAAAAACCCTTACAGTTACAAAACATGTCTTACAATAATCAACAAAATAAGAGAAATGCTTGACTCGAAAAAAAATAAAATGCCAACCAGCTTGACTCAATATTTCAAAATACATCTTTTAATCAACAGTCTAATGCTCTTAAATTCCTGGGGGCCCGCGAGGCATCGTTCGGCCTTGCCGCGGGCCTTGGTGTGAGGTCCCTGTGTAGTCCCCTTAACTCTCTCATGATCTGATGAACATAGTCCATAACTGAAGCAAAAAGGGCGGTGCGGGGCATTTGTTCACAAGCTAAGTACTTCATGGTGACATAATGCCCAATTTCCTCAATTCTGTCCTTGATTCTGTCCCTTTCTCTGAGTAGCTGCTCTATCCGCTGGTTCTTTGCTCCTAATATATGAACATTGTTGGTGACTCGGTCTAAGAGTCTGTCCACTTGTTCTTGCAGTCGTGCCATCAAATTGTAACAACGGTCGAGGTCTTCTCTGCCATCCCGGGCTTGTTTGAAAACCCGTTCCCTGAGGGTAGCATTCGCTTCCCTTAGATTAGCGATGATCTCAGTATAATCTTTTTCCACTCGTTGTAGATGAAGTGTCCCTGTTGATGTGCCTCCCTTCTCCAGCTAGCGCGGATCCTCATCGTCTGGGCCTTCGACTCTTCCAATTCTTTTTGGACATCTGCGACTTGATTTTTTAAACCCTTTATCAATTTCTCGTCTGATCGACTCCTCAACTGTCTGTCAGCATCTATTTGTATTTGCCGGATTTGAGATTTCAAGAAGTCATTTTCTTGTGCCAACTTCTTTTTATCTCCTTTGCTGGCGGCAACTTGCATATCTTTTTCAAATTGGAGCTCTTGGGTCCGTTGCTCTATCTTGCTAATCTTTGTTCTATAAGCTTCTTCCTTGGCCAACCAGTCCCATTGTTCTTGTGACGCTTCAGCAAACTCCCTGAGGTGGGGCCTTTTTGTGGGCCTTTGATGCTCCAGTTCTCTGCTATACCATGCAGGGTATTCTGACGATACTTCGCCTCGGGCTTGATCTCGCACCCGAGTGTCTATCTTCAATGTTTGACACTCACTCCAAATCTTCCGGACCAACGCTTCAGGGAACTGTCCTCCCGGTCCAATTTCAACCACATGTGGGCTGAGGTCTTCTTCTTTTGGGATTATTTGGCATCGTCCCAACTGTCTCAATACTCGACATGGCGCGTAGGGCTGGATGCTATTGAGGCCCATTAGTAATAAATAGTATTCCGTGGCCGATGCATATATGACTTCGTCCACAGGTAGCCAGGCAAATGTCCATTCTATCTTGCTGGCTGGAATCAAACGCAAGAGTCGTATCCATCCGCTAATCTCCTCTGGCAAATCATATCCCTCGACCCTTGTAGGGAATTCTTCTATACAAGTTTTCTCCGATAAACTACACCTCATAAACCGCGGGCGACGACATAAGTGATCGATCATCCACATTTAGAGCAGTATATTGCAAGCTTCAAATAAGACCCCTCCCGCTTTGCAACTAGTGAGTGCACGAGAGATATCTGATATTATCATGGGAGCCAAAGTACTATTGTTCCCTCATAGGGACTTTTGGTTTTCCGATATATCCGGCCAATTGTTCCAATGTTGGCGTGAGTTCAAAGTCTGAAAAGTGGAACACATTGTGTGCTGGATCCCAGAATGAGATCAGGGATCGTATGATGTCTCCTCTCGGGGGAATATTTAGTAGCCCCACTAGATTTCCCAGGTACAGCTTAACTGCGTCTTGTCCTTGCTCGCCCAAGTCGTTCCACCACATATGCAAACTTAAGGAGACCTTGTTTATGATAGCTTCGGTTGTATTCTGACTCGTGCTCATTCTGCACATTTATTAAGGTAGTTTTTAGACGAAAGAAAAATCTTGATTTGACCCAAACAAAAACTATCTTTTTCTTTTTTAAAAAAAAAAAAGAACGGGCCACAGGAATTGACTGGTCAAAATATTAAGACTGATGAAAAGTGGTCGTTGAGGCAAAGTTAAACATCCTGGGATTCCGTCATTATTTCTTCTTTCATAAAAAAAAACTTATTTTGAAAATATAGGGAAGTTGGACCTGTTAAAGGCTGCCTACGTATCTCACATCCGGTGAGAATCAAACCGGCGTAGTTCAATCAATGGACGAACTATTTTAAACAACATTCTCTTGTTCTTTCAAAATTGAATTCGTAATAAGACAGTCCTTTCTACAAAACTTTTTTTTTTAAATGAAATTTATTTTTTTTTAATTTTTATTTTTTATTATTATTATTTTTATTTTTATTTTTATTTTATTTTTATTTTTATTTTATTTTTATTTTTATTTACACCTTCTTTTCTCTTTATTTTATTATATCCTTCGACGTTTAAAAGTTAGTCAGCATGCGAGTCCAGGACAAATAAATGCAATATGCGAAATGCTCATACGAGGTCATACTATATCTGGTTACCTGTCCTAGACGGACCCAACCCCTGTGTTGAGTCCCCTAAGTCAAAACATGATGCAAATAATCGTCCTAATTTAGGCTCAATATCCTCATTTTCTTCTTCTTTTTTTTGATGCTAGACTGTGTACCCGAGTAGACAAACTCGGATTGAGGAGGGGGCTACGTACCGGGGACCCGCGGGATCGTCCGACTTTGTAACTTATCCTGCCTCTTTTCTTATTTTTGGTATTGACACTAACAGAAAAGGGGAGTCTCAACCAGTAAGCACATCCCCGGGGTAAGAAGAGAAGGGTTTTCGGCACAGTTTTATATATACAGTTCACGCAATATCAAAGCGGTAAACATGTAGCACATTAATCAAAATAGATAATGAAATCAGATATAAGCAAAAACAGCAATTTAACTGAGCTCGAATTCTTCAACCCTGAACCGAAGTTCTGGGTTACCAGTCCCCAGCAGAGTCGCCAGAGCTGTCACACCTCCTTTTTCCGTAGGCCCGCGAGGGAGCGAGTGGAGTTTTTTCAATTAAAGGACAGTCGAAACGGGATTTATTTATTTAATTCAGAGTCGCCACTTGGGAGATTTATGGTGTCCCAAGTCACCGGTTTAATCCCGAATCGAGGAAAAGAATGACTCTATTTAACAGTCCGCGAACCAGAAATCCGAATAAGGAATTTTGTTAATCCGGGAGAAGGTGTTAGGCACTCCCGAATTCCGTGGTTCTAGCACGGTTGCTCAACTGTTATATTCAGCTTATTTATCTGATTTACATCATGCTTTAACTTATGTGCAAATTTTAACATTTAACTATTTTTAGTATTATTATTATTATATGAATTATTTTAACAAGGAATTGCAACGTTGTAAAAAGATATCTCGAACCACGTCACATCAATGTACCCGTGGTTATCAACACATTTTGACTCCGTTGAGATTTGGATTTGAGTCACATAAATGTGCACCCGAGTTTAGGGAAGTGATATTATTAAACACACGCCTCTAGAAACTACGCCTTTTCACTTTGTGAGAGCCATGGGATTTGCTAAATGGCACGTCTCGAAATTTAAGGATCAATTCATAATAAAAGAGGGCCACGCAATTTTTCATTTGTGTTTGGCATGGCGCGCCTCGATTATAATTTCAAAGGATTGTACTCAACAAAAGCAAACTAAGGATATTCGTTAGCTATTTTCATAATTAAAAAAAAAAACAAATTAATCATAACAGCGTACGTCGCATAAATGAGACGACACACTTTGCTTATATTGCCAAACTTATTCCATTTTTTTTTACATTAGATGTTCCTGTACACGTTAGTAGTATAATGTGAAACTGTAGGCTTCAAAGATATTACATGATAACTTTTCCCTCATTCCCAATATTTATATTCGTTTGCATGTAAACTACAAATAAGAGTCACAGCCAATATTAATAAAACTAAAAAAATTGCAAACTAATCTACACCAGTTTAATATGCTTAACACATAAGAAAGAAATTTTAAACCAACAAAATGGTTGGCTTCTTAAGTACCGAGGGATTTTAAACCAACAAAATGAAGTGAATAAGCAAAATAATGCATATAACTTGCCCAGCGACCATGAACAAACACAAAAATTTAACATATAACCAATCATTTCTTCCATCGTCAATTCAACATATAACCAAAACACAATTACTAGGCAACATGATAACAACTACATAAATTTCGAGCTAAAATAAAAGTAGGAACGACATGGAGATACACCTCAATTACACATTCTGCTCAATGATGAATCGGTATTAATTTTTTTATGTAATTTCCTTATTTTGAAGAATGAACTATTCGCAATGACGAATAAACCTATATGACAAATTGCCAAATTCACAAGTGAGACTTAACGAAAGATAAAGGCAGCAGCTATAAAGAAATACTTCAACCATATATAGTTTATCATAAAGCTACATTTCTTTACCCCTTTTTATCAAATAAAAACTTACCATAAACCGTCAACCATAAAGATATTTCACAATTTTCAAAACTACTTTTACCAAGTTTCTTAGCTTCAAGATCAATAAAGTCTAGTATTAATACATGAAATCAATTCCTTGGCACTCTCCTACTTGGAAACAAATCACAAGCCTCACATCTTTTCCCTTTTACATGAGAAAATAAAGCTAAAGAAAAGCATATCTATTCATTAACCATTTACCCGGATATATCTGTAGCCATTTTATCAACAAGTTCACCAAGTTAGCAATTGAAGTTACTGCTGTATACTCAAGATCTCAACAACAAGTCTCCAACATCAAAGAAAAGGATACTAAAAAAAATAAAGTAAACGCTCCAAACTAGTTATCAATTCATCGTAGGAGTGAAATCAGATGAAACGTAAAGAAATCTCACCTAACAAATCTGAAAATGGAACATAAATAATACATGAACAAGCTGAATTTTATTTGAGATTTAAACACCATAAGTATAGTAAGGAAAAGTAGAACAAACCTGAAAATTGAACTTTCGATTAATTCTGTTTGAAAGCAATTACAAACGAATCCAGCAACGAAACTACACCGGAACAGCAAAATCACTAGCAAATAGAGGCGAAACTCAAGCCAAACCAAAACACAATACGGTTGCCGCAACAACAGCAAAGATACAACGATCCCATAATTTGAGAACAATTTTTCGAAAGCCCAGAAAGAAAGAAATCAAGTTTTGAAATCAGTTCTCTTCAAATCTTCATCTGAAATTTCAATTTCCTTTCTAGTTTTCTTTTATTTTTATTTTTTTTAGATCCGAGTTTTTTTTTAGCTACTAGGTTGAAGAACAGGGAGGCAACTATTTGGTTCTCTTTTGAGAAGATGGAGGAACGAGAATGATGAAGGAAGAAAGTAAGGGTCGTCGTTTTTGGAGAGGAGAGCTCTATCCTCCTCCTCTCTTTTCAGCCCTCAAAACTCTTAAATAGGCAATGAGAAATGCCCTCCGGATTCACAATTGCCTCTTCAATAATTTGTTATTCATTCCACCCAATTCAACTTCCTTCTTTATTCAATAGTGTGTTATTAACCCTACCATTATAGAAACTTCTAAATTAGGAGAACCCCTTTTTATTAAACAAATCATCTCAAACTAATACAACTAAATGGGTTCAGATATAATCAATCTAACACAATTCCACATTTAACAAAATAAAAACAGTGAAGCATCGAAAACAAAAGGATTTCTACTGCAAACATTGGGCCTTCTTCATTCTTGCATATTTAGAATTCAAAAATCAGAATTAAGTACCTACATTCTTAAGAACAAAGTTAACAGGACTCAAAGGTATGCTACCATACATTGCAATGTGACAGTAACTCAAAGATTCTGAAACAAGGCCAACAAACGATTCATGGAATTTAATAAAAAGCATGCCATTAATTTATTCGTGAACAAAAATGAATCTAAAAGCAGAGACTGGACCTTTGATGAGCAGATTTTTTCCATTTTTATTAAGGAACCAGTTTATTTACATAGACGCGAACAAAGACCCGAAGCGAAAACTAGAACATGACCAAAGAAATGACGCTACATCGTCGACCTCAACTCTTGGCACTGCTATTTTGTTCGAGAAAGGCTGTTCTGAATCTGATTTTTGTGGCTGTTTTTCAGCTTGTTCTGGGTGATGATTTCAGCTGATATGAAGTGGGTTTAGGAAGGAGATGAAGTCGAGGGTGGGATGATGGGTCTATTTGCAGTTGCTCCTCTCTTTAGTGTATTCTAGGTTGGTTTTTTTTTTAGAGATGGATCCGGGTTATGGAGTGGGTAGAGGCTGCCTTGGGCGGGTATTTGGATGGGTATAAGGGTGTGTGGTTTGGGCTTGGGTGAATTGAATTGGAGTTGGCCCAAATCCGATTTTTCTCTTCTTGTTTTCTTTTTTTCTTTTCAATTTTCTTTCCTAATTAAAATAATAAAAATACAAACCCAAATTTAACCTAAAATTATCCTTAAAATATTAATTAACCCTAAGTAGTAATTATTACAAATAAATTAAACACTAACTAAAAGTAAAATTACACAATTTGTATATTAAATGCTAAAAATGCAAAAAATACACATTTTTTTGTAATTTTTTATTTTTGTAAAATAAACTTAATTACTCTTAATTGTAAACTTGAATTTTATATGCAAATGCAACATATTTTTGTATTTTTATTTATTTAAACAAATAAACATGCACAGATAAATACAAATAATTATCCAAAAATACCATAAAATCTTAAAAAAAATGCACACAAAGCAAAATTATTTTATTTTGAATTTTTGGGAGTAATTCTCATGTATAAGGTAAAAATCACGTGCTCACACTCCCTGCCACCGTCGGCGCTGAAGTCTTCCACCACCCTCCCCACACGGAACAGAGTCTCATCCACTTAGGGAACCTCTTCGTTTTCCATCGATTCTAAGTTCTCATATGCTGGAGCGTGATCTTCAGCCGCCGACCGGATGGTCGGAAGATTGTCATGAGAAGAAATTCCCCCCATTGTTGACCTAGAGGAGAAGAAAGGAGCTTTATCGGGAAGTTAAGAAAACTAGAAGAAGATTGTGAGAGAAGAGGCAAAGAAAGAGCTCAGAGATTGTGACCAATCTCGAAAAATGATTCGGCTCCCCGGGAACATGCGCCATCATGACTGTTATGCGCCATTATGACTGCTCGCATGAAGCGATGCCTAATTTATCAACTGTCGTTCTGTCTTCGAAACTATCACGACAGTATGAAGGTATCGACGAAAACTCTCTATGTTGTTTCAAAACTCATGGCACAACTAAGGAATGGTATACGGACCAGACTCCCAATATGACTACGTCTCCAACATAATTTGCCCGTCGGGGTCGATAGGGTACGACCTCGACGAACGGAGAGACTAGCTGGATTGGTAAAAAATCTGATCACTCGACCATTGCGAGGCCGACCCCGTCCTGAGTGCCTACTCCTTAAAGCGACGACTAGCAAAGTCAACCTCGTCCAACCCGTACCAGTTACGAAGCAAGTGTCGAGGTTGCCCCCTCCCCCCGAGGGGAGTGTCAATCCCATCAGCCTGGCCGACCAAGATAGGGTACGCATGGTGTAAAGCCTTCTAACTATAAGTAGGGAGGAGAAGAGCTAGATCAAGGGGTCTTCTCCAATTTTCTCTCCCTGCCAAAAAGGCATCACAATATCCCTCATTTCGAAGAAAAGCTCTAGATTATGAGAAACAAACGATAATTCCCTAAACCTTTCCGAGGAAAGGAAGGACCAGTTTTCATATTCAATAAAGTCTTATGAATGTTACCTCTATAGAATCTACTGTCTCGTTTCTTTAATTCTTGATTCGATGTTAATTACGGATGACTATGATTTACCCCTTCTTGTATATTGATTGATTTGCTTAAATATTATTTGATAACAATTTTAAGTCAAACAATTTGTTTTACAAATAAAAGTATCCTATAAACTGAAAGTGATATGTCAATGAATTATAGTAATAGAACAATCAAACAAATGAGAAATCATTTTGAGTTGGGTGAGTTGTTATAAAATAAGGGTTATATATAGACCTTATCGTAAAGTCTAGGGGGTATTCGGGCCAATAGTGTAACGATAAGGTTGGATATGAGTCAAATTTTTAACAAGAGGTATATTTGGTCATTTTGTATTATTTAAACCCAGATTGAACTAAAAACCCAAAGGCCATATTATAATTCAACTGTTTCAATGATTATATATTTTACTTGTTTCAACTCGTCAAATATAAGTCAATCCGCTCCACGACTTGAGGTAAGTTATAAGTGGGCAAACTGTTGTTGGAATATGAAACTTTGATTAATTAGAATATCTGACCGTATTAAATGGTAAATCAAGGTAAAACATTCAATGACAAGTTGATCCGGTAATTAAGTAAACATTCCTGGAGACGGTGGCTTTTCTGATTAGAGAATGGCCAGCCAATAACCTCTTTAGCATAGTGCAATGATATCTTTGTTAAACTAACTCCCATTAATGATTATACTGTATAATTTCCAAAGTCCAAGGTCGGTTTCGTCCCCGAAATATATAACTTTTAAATCAACACTAGTGGACATACGCTGAGCTACCCCACCCTCACTTGCACCCCATGGGGTTCACGGCGTCCCTTCAATGTATTCAAGAGGTCCACTTATCTCGTCCTAGGCTCTCCTCCCAATTTCAATTTCCCACTCAAGGGGTATCTTTGTTGTAAGTTGTAACCCTCTATACCAAAACAAAAAATATTATACAATCCAGAATTAATCATTTTGCTTTAATTTCTTGATGTTTTATTGTAGAATAAGATAGGATCTTTCAAAGTTGTAACAGCAAAAATGGCGGCGCAGGTTTATCTCCGTGCTAATCATTGCATTTTGTTACCGTCACCGTCATTTTCTTCCTTGCACCCATTTTCTTTAGTGAATTCTTCAAAAGATTCTGGGGAAAGCCAAGTCCCAGGCGGCCTGGAGAGATCCTTGTTGGGTTTGAATGACAGAAGAATATTATTAGCAAATAGGAGAGTGATTAAAAGAAAGAATAATTCTTCTTCGGTCATAATTAGAGCGTCAGGAGGAGGTGCAGCAATATGGGATGGTTTTATGCCGGAAAAGAGCTCTAAAGCTCCAGCACTAAGTGACGTTTTCTGGCCTTCTGCAGGTAAGGTTAAGTAGTACAGTGCTTTAATTGTAGTTACTGTTTCTTGATATGGGAATATGTTATAGAATACATTAACTGTTGAAAAATAGGGGCATTTGCGGCAATGGCTATGCTAGGAAAGATAGACCAAATATTGGCACCGAAAGGGATATCAATGACTATAGCTCCATTAGGAGCTGTTTGTGCTGTCCTCTTTGCCGCGCCTTCTTCTCCTGGTGCTAGGGTATGCTTTCTTCCTCATTCACTTTATATATATATTTCTTTGCTGAAAATCTTGCCTATCCTTTTTTTTTGTTTTGGAATTTTTGGATTAGGATGAGGGATATCAGGGTGGGGCCAATGGCGAAGGGTACTTATTGTTTTAGCTAGAAGGTTTACAACCGCATGCTTATTTTATTTGCTCATAGGCGTGAAGATATGGTCATAGTAATGCTTTATATATATCCAATTGCCAAGCGTAGCTTACAGTTTATATGTTAATTCTGAGAAATGAACCGAGGTGCCTTTTAGTATGGAAAATACGTTCTCCCTTGAAAATCATTTCTAAATCTTTTCCTATTTTAAGCTAGATATAAAAATATGTAAAACACTTTTTTTTTTGGTGAAAAAAATATGTAAAACGAAAATTACTCACTAGTATATCCCGTAAAACTAGCGTTTGGACATTGATTTAGTTAAAACTTGAAAAAATAATTTATGAAATAGTTTTGAAAAATAATTTTTGAAAGTTGAAATTATGTTCGGACATGCATTTTATTTGAAAAAAATTTGAAGTTTGTGAGTGGGAGAATAAGCTAGCATTTAGTCATAGATTCCATATTTATTTTGAAAAATCTGATTTGGGTGAAGTTTGGTTTGAAGGTGAAAATGCGTTTGGACATACGTTTTCAAACATATTTCCCAACGTTATTTTGAAAAAACATGTATACAATTCTCAAGTTATGAAATTTTGTCCCAAAATTAGCAATTGGGATGATTTTGAGATTTGGGGTTTAAAATTTGGGATTTTGCCAAAATATAGGCAAAATTTATGGTCATTTTCAAAAATAAATCATTAATATATGAACGAACATTATTTTCAAAAAAGATTTGAAAAAGTGATACCAAAATATATGGTCAAACTGGGTCCGGATGTTTTGAAAATAGTTTTGAGTGACACTACATGACTAGAATTGACGAGTGTTGTCTCCTTTCTATTTTGGATCTGATTAAGCGCAATCACTAGACACTTTTAATCTGTTATTAGCAAGGTATAATTAGGACAACTACTAGCCACACCACATGAGTATGGTTAAACCAACTTGTTAAGATTTACATTCAATCAAAGGTTGACAACGATGTATTAGTTGAGGTAAGTTATAGTGTGATATGAAGTACAAGTGTGAATTATATAGAGGCAAAGTCAAAATTTAAAGTTTATAAATTCAAAATTTTAATCATTTTGAGATATTAGGTTCTACATTAATAATTTTACAAATATTTAATTAATTTGTTAAGAGAAATATACTCACTTTTACATTGGCTCCGCCCCTGGACACTCATTTGTACCTATGGAAGAAGACATTTTTATTAAATGTTTTACGTTATACCGAACACATAAATCTACGCCAAATTGAAATTAAAAGTATTGCAATATAACTATTGCATTTTAAAGGTTGATGTCTAAGTTTCTGTTTGGCCGTGAGCTTTGCCAAAATAAATTCGGGATATATTTTCAAAATTTATATTTGGCCATAAATTTTGCCCACCTTTTGGTCAAATCCCAAATCCCAAAATCAACTATTGAGTTGATTTTGGATCAAAATCCCAAAATTTGAGAATTATATACATGTTTTTCTAAAATAAAGTTGGAAAATATGTTTTGAAAATGTATATCCAAACACGTTTTCATCTTCAAACTAAATTTCATCCAAATCAAATTTTCAAGATAAATTTTAAATTTATGACCAAACGCTAGCTAATTGTTAATTGGAGCAAAAGATATGAAGCTAATAGTTAAAATAGTTATAAGAAAATTGACTTTCTCTCATAAATGAGAGAAGTCAATTTCCCTCTATCGATAGAAACTGTTTTTCTGGTAAACAAGCATTTGAAAATGACCTTCATCATTCCAAACACTCCCGAGCTGTGAGTTACAAATAGTCAACGTACTCACATGTATTCCTCCCTACATACAATTTTTATCTGTATCTATTATACAAAGTCAACTACCAAAACCAACATTATATGCCGTTGTAATAAATATAAAATTTGAAATAAATGGAGTATAGAACTGATCGATGAGTTTTAAAGCTAGTTTTTTTAAAGAAATAAAGATTAACTCAATTGTATGACCAAAGTAATAAAACAAGTGCCAAATTTTAAAGCTTTTTTTTTTTGTTGCTAAAGTATCCTTTTAATATTTGTCTGTGACGATTTATTGAGTAGCCTTACCAGTATTGTCATGCATTCTGCCATTACCTTAATAAACTTGTGATAGTTATATATATATTTGTAATTGTTTGACTGTCTCCTAGAGTGAGTAGTTCGTATTTTTATCCACAATAAGCGAAAAAAGAAAAGGCCATTTCAATATATTTCAATAGGAAGAACTATCCCAAATAGCCGGTTCACCTAACCGCTTAAACTAAAAATTGTCAGTGAAGGTATAGTTTATATATTATATATGCATAATTGTATATAATCTATGTAATTGTATATGGCTAAAAAAAAAAACCAATGAATATGACTAGCTATTTGAGTAAAAATCCCTTCCAATATTTTTTTTGATTTGGCACCGGGTGTTCGAGTCTCTTCGAGACCCCACTAATCCCGAGGGTGTATAGGCCTCGACAAGGAATTTCTCGTAACTGCACTACAGTTAATTCAGATTTTACCCAGTCCAATGACCCTAAAAATGCCTTTCAATATGAAGAAAACAAACCAGAACTCTTGATAAAATTAGCTAGCTAGAGAGCTATTTTAATATAGCAACTTGAAGTGAGCAACATGGAGTAGAAAGTGGAAACAGCCATAGTGATGGACAGTAACTGTGCTGTTTCTCATTTGTCGGCTTCCAAAAAAAAGCAAGGGCCCGAAGATATCTAAATAGTACAAAGTCCTTAATTTGGTTACCAGTTGGTACCTTTTTTAATATTCTTAATATTGTAAAGTCCTTAATCTTGGATTCTCCCTTTTAAAACTTTTGCCTCTGTCTAATGTCTCTCCAGAGAATACTTTTTTTCTGTGCTGCTTCTGCTTCTCTTTCAATTTGTCCGTTAGTGAACATGCAAGTAAATTATCTTTTTGGTAAAGTTTAGCCCTGTACTTTTTGATCTGTGTGATATTATTCGTTTTGGACTAAGCAATGCACAATTTACCCTAAACGCGACATCATTAATAATATCTCTACACCTTATATCTAACTTTCGGATCTTTTAAACTACCAACAATCTTTCCTCAAACTAAGTTCTATTATCACAATCTATAGGTCCTCATCTCGAACGAAGCTCCTTGGCGCCCATTACCACAATTTACGACTCAGTTTTCAAGATTTACTATGTGTCACCCGCATGACCGAGTATTCATGGCCACCTAAAGCTCATAGCTAGCTATTCCTCGGCCATCTCCATAAAAAGAAAATAAAGGAAAGAGATTTTATTACAAAATAGAAACTTCATAGTAGCTGTAATTACTATAGTATTGCACTTGAATCAACTGGTTATACAATTGATTCAATAAAGTTAATAATGACCACTGAGGGTGTGGTCGAATGGTGGGGAGTCCTTCATCACTAATCAGAGGTTTTATGTTCAAACTTTGGGAGCAGACAACTTTTTGTTAGGGAGTGCTTTTCCCTTTAATTGGTGGGTCTAACTCTACAACATCAACAACGGCCCATTGAAATTTTACTAGTGAGGTTTGGGGAAGATAGTGTGTACGCAGACCTTACCCCTACCCTGATGGGATAGAGAGGTTGTTTCTGATAAACTCTTGGCTCAAGAAGACGAAAAAAGACAAGAACATAGATGAAAAGCAAAACAATAACCAGTAGATAAATACCGGCACTAAGAAGCACGAAAAAGTAATGTGAACTCAACATTAACCACTAGTAGTTTAAGCCAAAATCCTAACAAACTAGCCTCACTCTGGTGCGTCATAGAAATATACACAACTACCTCCTAACCTACGACCTTAATTCTCGACCTCCACAACTTCTAACTTCCCGTCTAGGGCCTTGTCCTTGATAATCTGAAGCCTCGTCATGTCCTACCTGATCACTTCTCCCCAATCCTTCTTAGGCCGCCCTCTACCTCTCCTCGTACCCACCGAAGCTAGCCGCTCACACCTCCTTACAGATGCATCTGGGCTTTTCCTCTGTACGTGCCCGAACCATCTGAGCCTTGCTTCCCGCAACTTGTCATCCATGGGGGCCATATCCACCTTCTCCCGAATATCTTCGTTCCTAATCTTATCCATCTTAGTGTGTCTGCACATCCACCTCAACATCATTATTTATGCTACTTTCATCTTCTAGATATGTGAGTTCTTAACTGGCCAACACTCAACCTCATACAACATGCCCGGTCTAACCACCGCTGTATAAAAGTTACCTTTGAGTATCAGTGGCACTTGCTTGTCGCACAGGACTCCAGACGCTAACCTCCACTTCATCCACCCCACTCATATACGCTTTGTGACATCATCGTTAATCTCCCCATCCCTTTGTATAACTGACTCAAGGTACTTGAAACTATCCTTCTTGGGATGGCCTGTGGTCCAAGCCTCACGTCCAATCCTGCATCCGTCGGCTCGATGCTGAACTTACACTCTAGGTATTTTTTCTTAGTCCTGCTCAACTTGAAAGCCTTAGGCTCAAGGGCCTGTCTCCAAGCCTCCAGCCTCTAGTTGGATGCCATCTCGGTCTTATCAATCAAAACTATGTGCGTCTAAATTAGTCACGTCAGAAGATTAAATCAAAATCACAAAAAAACTCAATAACCAAGCGTGGCATGAGTTACAAAAAAAAATGTTGTCATTTCATTTATATTAATAAAAGGCTTAACATTTCGTCATAGCTAATTTACTGGTAGCATATAAGCCTTTAGACGTGCTAAGTAAGTTGTAGATATCTTTAATTGTTCAAGTTCAGGGCTCTGTTTAAACATCTCGAAAATGATTTCTTTAAAATCCTTATATCTTTATGTGTTGATTGAATGTGCAGAAGTACAATATGTTTATGGCACAAATCGGTTGTGCAGCCATTGGTGTTTTGGCATTCACAATATTGGGGCCAGGTTGGCTAGCTCGAAGCACAGCCCTTTCTGCTGCCATGGCTTTCATGATTTATACTCGTTCTGTTCATCCTCCTGGTAAATTAATGTTCGAGAAATTATCTATTTGTTATCCATGTATCAACTCCATATTCGAAGTTGATGTGCTAATAATGCGTTATATGTATGATAGCTGCAAGTCTGCCGCTACTGTTCATTGATGGAGTTAAGCTGCATCAGCTCAACTATTGGTATGTTCTGTTCCCTGGAGCTGCTGGTTGCCTTCTTCTATGTTTAATAGTAAGTTTTGCTCCCTCTCTTCCTTCTTATTTAACTGCTAAATTGAATTTTCGAACATGCACAATATATTGTTTCCTTGTATGGTATTGGACAATTCTTACCTCATGAACTAGACCCAATGTCTGATTCTCGGTGTGGGAAGGGTTAAATGTTTTATATTGATTGAGGAAATATGTTGTTGTTTCCTTATTTGGACAAGGTTTACTCATAAATTAATTTGTAGATTTGAGTTAGGTTCAAGGTCTTGTCCATTCGCTACTATCTCAACTTTGAAGAAGTTGGATAAAACCAGTTATTTTTGTGTTCCATTTATTTTACACATCTTTCTTTGTTGCTATGTACTCGGTCTAAAAAAGAATATCATATTTTTATATTTAGAGCAACTAAACTTTAAACTTTACAAATGACATGATCGCATAAATGTCTATAACATATTTTAAACTATAAATCTTAAAAATCTTTTCTTTCTTAAAATTCCGTATCCACTCAAACACCTTACAGTAAATGAGACGTTTATTATTCTCTCCTTTTCCAATAATTGCAGCAAGAGATGGTGTGTTACCTAAAAGAGAATGTCAAATTCTGATGTGAAATGCAATGCCTCGTATGTGAGCTGTATAAAAATTCTTTTGGCTGGTCAAAGTTGAAGGTGCAACAGAGGAATCCACCATTTCTCCAATAAAGCAATCACGGACTTGATGAAAATATATATCGTGCAATGTAAACCGGATAATTCCGATTTATATATAGTTGTGAATAAGATATGATTCTCATTCAACCCAGAAAAATTAAATACATATAGCTTTTTCTGGAAATCGTTGTGTCATGGAACTCAATTGCCGCTCTTTTATTAGTAGAGAATATCACAAATTTGTGATCATAAGCTATATATGATACAATCACAAATCTGAAGTCATTCATAAATATAGGAATAAATTTAGATGATAATTAATACTACTGGCGGAAAAATGAAAACTTGTATCAATATTTGCCAAGTCCGACGCAAAATCATGTATCCCCTAGCACAATGAATATCAGGTGGATCATGATGCTGGAAACATCTATGTTTTTAATATCTAAATTTATTGATGATATCAAGGAAAAGCTATTTTCTAGATAGATCTTGAATACACGTAGTTTGTACTGTTATTTCGAAAGAAATTGTTCAAACATGGATTACAAACTGATCCATCAAAAATGCCCGAGGCAATGGACTTTTGGGTAAAGCCAACGAAGTCCAAGGTTTAGGCCCCAACTTTACGGATTAATTATTTTTACTTCTATTATATAGTATCTTGGTAAAAATTGCAAAGGAAAAATATCTCTGTTCCTTAAAAACCGCCCCCTAACGTGTAAATAAATTTTATGAACGGATCAAGTGATTATTCTTTTTCTTAGTCTTTTCCTTATTTATTATTATGTAAATCTTTCCACTTCCCCTCTCTTTCTCTCTTTTTTGTCCGTAAAAGAACTTGTATATTAATTAAGTAGTAACATTACAAGGAGTTAACAACACAGTAGTACAAAAAGAGTTATCCAGCGAATGGCCTTGTAAGGGTTCATGTCCTAAGTTTGACGGATCATAGAATCGTTGCAAGGTTTTACAAAATGCATATGGACAGTTCCTTGCTGATCAACTAGTAGTTGTTGTAGCAAAAAGTCAGGCGAATGATTGAAAGTAGTGGTGGTATCCCGAAGTATAGCAGAGCCTTGTTTAGCTAACAAATGTGCTGCGTAGTTTTGCTCCTTGTATGTGTGTTTGATGAGCGGGTTACCCAGCTGTCGGAGTAAGTACCTGCATTCCAATAGAGAGGATGCGTAATGTAGACTATCATTTCTAAGCATCGTTATTACCTCTGTTGAGCCTACGTTTATTTCCAGTGGAACTATGTGATGTTGTATTGCAAGTTGCAAACCCTGTAATAAGGCTTTCAATTCCATGCATGTGGAATCGCCTGTGGAGGATGATCTCATATATCCCAGCAGGTAATGGCCATCTGAATTTCTGAAAAAGCCACCCAGACCATTTCTAGTTGGGTGAGCTTTGGTCGCATCATCTGTGTTTAGCTTTATAGTGCCTACTGCCGGTGGGTGCCATTTTATATACATAAGAGTAGCTAAATTTGTTGACCGTTGATCTAACCGTTGTGTATTTATAATGAAGTGATACTCCACTGCTTGAGAGATCAAGTTCTTAGTAGATGGAGGTGGTTTTTATTGGGACCATGATTAATGTCAAAAAAATTAGTATAAGTAGGAAAATGATTAATTTTTAATAATATAAAAAGAAAAGAAAACAAAAATACAAAAAAGGGTGTTTAAATAATTAAGACATCAGAAAATACAAAAATATGTTGGGTATATTTAATTTGGGCCAGAAGAGTTTGAAAGTTGAAGGCCCAGTAGATTAGCCCAAAACAATTGGCACGTCTGATCCATAGGTTTGGAATTAGCAAAATCTCGGCCGTTCATTTGTATTATCCAACGGCAAAGATAAAGGGGCTGATTTAATTAGGCAATTGAAATGCAAGGAATAATCTCAGCCATCCATTTAAAATGATCTAACGGTCAAAGACTTTTGGTCTCCCAGGCATACGAAACTACGTCGTTTTAGTGACACTTTGTCTGAGCCGTCGATCTCCATCAGAACCAACGGCCCAGATTACCTCAGACGTATTGCCTATAAAAGGCTTTTGTCTAAGAAGGCCGGCCATTTTTCAAATTGATCTAACTCTAGCCGCCTCTAGAAGCTTCTCCCCTTTCCCTCTTCATCTTCATCTTCAACCATCAAAACCTAGCCGGCCATGGAGGCCACCACCCTCCACGGTGGTCTCCGGCCACCTCCCTTGCCCTTCTTCTCCTCTTTTCCTTATTCTTCTTCTTCACTCCATCAAACACCTGAAACCCTTAGAAAACACACCTTTCTTCTCGAGCTCCGGTCATCGGAACCTACCACCGGTGACCACCAAACAATGAGACTCCCCGTCAAACCAATGCCAATCGGACCGCCTTGGTCCGATCTACCTACCCCACCAGCCTTCAAATCCTTCAAATATACCTGGAACTCCTTGAATATCCCAAGAAAGGTCGCAGGAAACCTAACTTTGGCGACTCGTAACTTCAACCTTTCAAAGATCCAGCCTTTACCCTCTCCCAAACACCCCAACCAAACAAAAACCCAAAAAAGACTTCATCATGAAGTCTAAAAAAGAAAGCCAGAAAAGAAAAACGAAAAAAAAGAAACAAAGAAAAAGAGTCTGAAAAACTGAAAAAAGAAAGAGAAGAGTGAAAGGGGAAGCTCAGGGGACAGGCCCTGCAAGCTAAGTACCCTAGCCCTCTTCTTTGCTTTATTTGCTTCCTTTATCTGTTCATATTCTTGTTTTCCCTTCTATTTTATTACTTTTGTCTTGATATCTCTGTTTGTTTTTCTATTCTTAAGAACCTGAAATCTTGTGCTTCATCTATTACTACTAGGGTTTTTGATTTGTTCACTGTTCATATCTTTCTTTTGTGATATTTTTCTATGTTATCAGTGTTTGTTTCTCTGATTCAAAGAGCCTGTTAACGTTAGGGTTTTATGTTCACCTTTATGTTATTTTATTTTTCTCTTTGCTTTCTTTGATTCAAAAAAGACATGCGTAGTATTAGGGTTCATCTTGTTCATATTGTTTTGACTGTTCTTCTTCTTTTCATTTTTGTTCTTCTGTTCTGTCTATCATGTTCTTCTCCTTCTAAGTTAAAAGATCCATCTTTTCTTCGTTTTCTTGACTTGTGGTTTCTGACCTATTAAAAGCATGATTAATCTTCTGATTCTTTAAATGTTTAGCCGTTATTTCTCATCTTTTATATACTTGTTCTTCTGTTTGTTTATTTCAAGTCATGTTATTTCTGATAAGTCAAAAGTTACTTCTCTTCTCTTCTCTTCTTCATCTTGTGAACCATATGGTCTTTGATCTGTTTTGACTCTTATAGCATAACTTCTCTTTTATTGTCTTGCATACTCTATCATCTTTTCTTTCTTCATATTGAGTCTCTTCTGTGCATTTTTCACTTTTGTCTATAAGTGTCTTTGTCTGGTCTTCAAATGCCTCATCTCTAGAAGTGAATGTCATGATTTAGCTGTTTTTATGTTTTCACTATTTTCCCTCTCAACATGATTCTAAGATTAGTCATTAGACTTTCATGCATGTTTAAGAACTACTGTGCCATGAACCTTGGTGATTCTGAAGTTTTTCTAATGTCATATGACTTGAACTAGGAGTAATTAGGTCTGAATTGACATGGATTCATACTTTATCACATGTAGTCTGATAATATGAGTTAATTGACTAAAATTCAACCATATCAATTGTTTCCTCTAAGTTTGGGTTGATTAATACATTTTATTTGATCATGTGTGTTTCTGTGTGCAATACATGTTGAGAATGATTAAGTTTTGCTAGTTCTTGTTGAATGTGAGTGTTTGATTAACACTGATTGAACCTTAGGGGATTGGTTATAGCTGCTAATGTTAAGATTCCATGAAAATGGCTAGTTTTTAAATAGGCTTAAAACTGAAAATAAACAAAAATAGGCTATTAGGTAATAATTGACCAAAGATTGGTTAACTTTGCAAAGTTGATCAACTCTATAAGGTCCAAACACACTAGTCCACCTCAAAAGGGGCTAGTTGTGCAAAACTAGTTAAGCCTGCAAATGCAGGCTCACCAAGGCTCATTTGAGCCCCGAATCTCAGGTGGCTAGGTTTGCAAAGACCTTAGCCCAACCTGTTGATCAGTTTAAAGGCTGGGATTTCCAAAGATTGGCTAAGTCTGCAAATTCAGACTTGCCCAGGCTCTTTTTGAGCCCTGAACCTTAAGTGGCCAAGCCTGCAAGGGCTTTGGGCCCAATTAGGATTCAGTAAATGGGTTTAATCACCCAAGCTAAGTCTCAACTTGAGACTGGCTAAAAGTTAAATAGTTTAAATACATTAATAAAGCAGGCTAGTCCTGCAATTAGTTTTTAAAAGGAATTAAATAAGTTAATTAGCTAAAAATGAAGTAAAATAGGCTAACTTTTAAATAATAGAACTGGCCAGTCTTTAAATACCAATGCAAGGACTGGCCATATGATAAATAAGCCTTAAAGTGCTGAACATTGACCTAGGTAGGTCGGGTAAATTGACAGTGGCACTAACGGCATAAAAGGAAGCCAAAAAGGTAAAGGGATAAATAGTTTGAAACATGTGGGATTAAGGGAGTCATTTATACCCCTGATTTACGCAATTTTGCATAAGTTTAAGGGTATAATGGTCTCCCTAAAAAGGCAAATCTGTAAAAATCTTTAACCCCCAAGGTTACATTAGTAAAAGGCCCCAAAAGGGAATCTTTAGAACCTTCCAGCACATGCTGGAAGGGTTTTGATAACAGAATTCTGGGCTTAAGTGTAAGTTTTATAATTTTAAGAAGGGGAGAAGTCATCAGCCCATTCCCCTCTTATAAATACCTCATGAAAAGAGTGAATGGGGGGGGGGGGGCTTCTGAAATTATTCTTAGGCTGGCTTTTTGAAGAAAAGTTCAGAGAAAATAGGAGTAATATAGCACATAGTATTCTCGAGCATTTTTAGAGTGAAAACTTCTTATAGTCCTCTGTTTCTCGTGGTTTTCTCTTTGATTGCTGCTTGGATTCATACTTTGCTGTTGTCGTGGTCTTCTATTTGGCTGATATTCGATCATCATTGTTGCATTTGCTGCCTGAGTCTATTGCTGTGCTTATTGCTTACCCCCTAAAACTCTTTGGCTTTTCTACTTGTTGATCTAGGTACCTTTCTGATCAATTGAAGCTGTAATTGATGATTTGCTGAAATAAAATAAAGTCCCAGTTTAAATTCGTGTGTTACTATGTATTTTTAGTTTGAAATTGTCATTAGCTACCTAGTATTAGTATAGATTTATAGTTAATTATAGCATAGTGTGTGGTAGCAGAAACACAAAGACAAATGATGTAATAGATGACTTAATAGTGGTAGAGTAGCGTAGATAACACCTCACTTAGTTTAAATAGGTAAAAGTATAAAACATAAATTAATTAATCATGGTTTCAAACTGTTAATTGATCTTCACAGTAGCGTCTTAAGTCGTAATCACATAATCTCTCTTATATTGTAGACAAGCCTCGAAATAGAAAAATATTAGAATGAATCGTTCACAACTGGATTAATAACACTACAATGAACTAAGTCACAGTAAAACCAACTGTTTAGTCATGTTTAAACCTTCGGATCACTGAGATGTGAGAGCTCGAGTTGTTAATTGAGTAATCGTGTTGTTTGAATCATACTCGTAAGGACGGTCTGTTTAGAAATTGAAGTTCGGATTTGAGTAAGTTTTAAAGAAGAGATAGCTAGATAACCTAACAACTCAATTGGAACCAGATTTGGGAAGTCAAAAGGCTCACTCATAATGACACCAGTGATATAGTTGCGCAGTCCGAGAACAACTCGTTTAGCTTTTCTAGATACTATAAGTAGTTAGTTGAATTGTTTTAATTTGGTCAAGTCTCATAGATAATCAAGCCGTGTTCTCAGATCTTTCAACTAGTAAGCAATTAAATGTTCGTATAAACTCATTAGTAGAGGTCAAAGGTAGAAACCGTCTGTTAATTCAAGCTTTGCGTGTAGTAAATAGTTGATTCACAATTAATGTTGATAATTGATGTACTGATTTTCCTTTACTGATAAATGAAAGTGCAATTTAATTTCCTTATTAATTCCAGATGTGTGTGTTCTTCTTCAGTTATTCGATTATGTTATTATGGTTCTCATTTAGTTTGGGCCTAATGGATAACGTGGGCTTGAACTTTAATACAAAATTGATTGGGCTGTTGAGCGACAGTTTGAAAACAACTTGGGCCTTTGAGGCCTGGGCAGGTCTGGTATTCGTTTAAGTATAAATGCAGAGGCCCAGGCCCAAATAAAAGCTGTGGCCATAGCCTGGGCCCAGGTTTGAAATAGAATAACAGCTGAAACATGGCTAAGGAAAGAACATATATAGAAAACATAGTTGAACAAATAGGATTGGACTTTAATAAATAATTGGGACGAGCCTCACATAACATTAAATAAGCGGGGCCCCCTTTTAGTAATGAAATAACACAATTAGATCCGGGAAGACTATTAGCAAATTCCATAGTCTTACCCAAAATAATCCAAAGCCGATAGACCATTTAGGACGCGATTTAATATACTTTCCTATGAACGAGTGTGCACCTGGTGCAACTCAAATCTTAAATCCCGACAAAGTTGAAATATACCAAAAGTCACAGGCGTACTGGTTGCTGTGTGACTCGAGGCGTGTTTTTTGCGATGTCGAAATTCTATAAAATATTAAAGTAAAAGCACATACATATGTTGTTAAAATCTGTAATGAGTCAAACAAGAGTCAAGAACGACGATTGAGCGACCGTGCTAAAACCACGAAACCCGGGAATGCCTAACACCTTCTCCCGGGTTAACAGAGTTCCTTATCCAGATCTTTGTTTCGCGGACATTAATAAAAGAGTCAATTTCCTCGGATTCGGGATTAACCGGTGACTTGGGACACCATTATTTTCTCAAGTGGCGACTCTGATAATTCAAAACAAAATCCCGAACCAATTGTCCTTTAAGTGGAAAAACTCCTTCCTCTATGTTGTTATATCCATCTCGGGTATTTGAACATCGAGGTATACCCTATAAACACATTATTTTGTGTCGTTCGGGGTAGTAAAAAGGGAGGTGTGACAATGACTTCACTTGGGATCTTAATGAATTGCATAACATGATTTGGTAATGTGTTCAGCGTAGAGTTAATGAGAGTAGTACGTCCCGCGATAGAAAGGAATTGAGATTTCCATCCTGATAATCTATGTTTAAAATTATCAATGACATATTGGAAGTCATTTGCCATGGTCTCTTTACAAATAGGGGGATACCCAGGTATTTACCAAAGGCGGAACCTTCCTTCATGTTAAACGACGAGAGGACAAATTGTTCGTCTGAAGGGGAAGTATTGTGCAAAAAATAAAATTTTGATTTCTCAAAGTTGATACTCTGACCGGACCTCTGAGTGAAACTCATGAGTGTGTCTATTATGGTGTGTACAAAGGAGGTGGTGATAAGAGATGTGAAAGTGATATCGTCCGCAAAAAATAGATGGGATATTAGAGGCCCTCTAGGTGATAGTTTAATAGGTTTTCAATGCGTGTAATCCACTAGTTGGTGGATTTGTCTAGATTGCCATTCTATACATAAAATGAAAATATATGGAGAAAGCGGGTCGCCTTGTCTAATACCCCTAATTGGTTGGAAATAAGGAGATGGACTTCCATTAATAAGGATTGAAATGGAAGTTGTGGTGATGCACGACATAATAATTTTTATTAATTTTGATGGAAATTAACGAAGTGCAAGGTTTCTTTAATGAATCCCCATTCCATTTCATCAAACGCTTTTTCAAGATCTAATTTAATTAAAACGTTTTCAACTTTCCCTTTCAGTTTCCTGAATTTGTGGAGGAACGATGACAACGTTATCAGCCGCCCGACGTCCTTTTAGAAAGGCTAATTGTTCAGGACTAATAATTTATTAATGAGCGATTTGATGCGACGAATGATTAATTTAGAAATTAATTTATAGATAGTATTGCAAAGCCCAATTGGGCGATATTGGGTAATCATAGATGGGCTCTTGGTTTTTGGTATGAGACAAAGATATGTGATATTTGCTTGTGTTGGTATGGTGCCAGAAAGGAAGACCTCGTTACACAAGGAGACGACTGAAGTGGATATTTGGGGCCAAAATTGTTGGTAAAAATAAGGATGAAAGTCATCTGGCCCCGGGGCCTTTATGGGTTTGAAGGATTGAAGTGTTTGGTATATTTCTTTAATAGAAGAAAATTTGGATAAGGAGATATTATCATTGGGAGTTAGAGCATAATTATCAGGGTTTATAATTTGATTAGTGGATTGAGAGTAGGTAGTGGTAAATAATGATTCATAGTAATTTATGATAAGGGAGTCCATTTGTGGTTGCTCCGTGACCCAATTTCCCCCTAAGTCTTTAGGAGTAGTGATTCTATTACGTCTTCATCTATGAAGTGTAGTTATATGAAAAAACTTTATATTAGCATCACCCTGTTGTAGCCAATATATCCGCAATTCGAGTTTCCAAAACTCCTCTTCTAATCTTAACATGTGGTTATATTCTTCTATTAGGTCTTGCTCCAGTAATTGGAGGAAGTGGCTAGTAGTATATTGGTGGAAGATTTAATACCATTTAATCGATATAGGATTATTTTTTGTTTTTTTTTAAAAATATTTCCAAAATTTTGGCTATTCCATTGCTGGACATCAGTAGTAAAGGTTTCTATAACATTAAGGAGTGTTTGATTGGGGCTCCAATTTTTATTGATAAGGTGAATAAAGGAAGGGTGGGATGCCCAAATTATTTTGAATCAGAATATCTTTTGACATATAAAATTATGCCTTAAAGTTAGAAGTAGAGGACAATGGTCGGAATGGGTTCGGGGAAGGTGTTGGACTGTAGCCTCAGGAAATAGAGTAAGTCATTCAGAATTACTAACAAATCTATCTAATCTTTCAAGTATTCGATTAGCAATATTACGTTTATTAGTCCCGGTAAATCGACTACCTCTATATCCTAAATCTAGTAGGTGACAGTAGTCTAGAAATTTAATAAAATTATCACATCTGGAGTTATTGAGGGGGTTACCACCGTACTTTTCAGTAGTACGAGTGACATCGTTGAAATCCCCTCCAATCAACCAAGGCAGATTTGTATGGTCATGCAAGTGTCGTAATTGATCCCACAATTCATTTCGTGCATGGATATTATTATTAGCATAAATAGCATTAAAAAGCCAATGTTGACTATTAGGTAATACCTGGATGATTGAATGAATAGCTTGTGAAGATACCTCAACTTGGTCAAGGTGTAGCAAGTCTCCTTCCCAAAGCAATGCAATGCCCTTAGAATGGCCTTGAGCAGGTGCCTCAGCGAGATGAGTGAAGCCAAATTCATCGTTCAAGTGATCATGGCTCTGAACATGAATCTCAAGAAGAGCAACGAGGGTTAGCTGGTGATAGTTGAGAAGAGACCTAAAATTTCGTGTAAAATCATGTGACTGTGCTCCCCGGCAATTCCAAATGATGAACTGCATTTGATTACTGCGAGGGGGAGATAGATGGGGAGCCCGCTGGGTCTCCACTGGAGTCGAGTTTATTACTTGCAACGAGGGTATCAGTACTACCCCGTATTTTCCCACTTCTCGGTTGTTTGTCGGACGGATTTTGAAAGAGCAGCTTTGAAGTTCCTTTGGACACAATATAATTAATTTTCTTGCATAATGTTCTTTTAGGTCGTAATGTTTGTTGTTGTTGAGAAAGCATAGAATGGGTCTTGTTTCCCTGTTCTCCACCATATCTGCTCCCACCTCTAGTTGAGCTATTTCTTCTAGACTTTGGAGAGGGTTTTGTTGGCGGCGTATCAGAGTTGGTTGATAAGGAGGTGCCTGAGCTTGTAGTTATGAGGGGATGTATAGTGATGCCCTAGGTTGTATCCATGGCACTATTGAGTGTGCTGGCAGTTGAATGGGGTAGAATGGAAGCTCCATTGAGGCAGTTTGATTGTGGTACATCGGGGGCAATGAGGTGTTTGTTTGAACGTGTTGCATGGAGGTGGGAGGGTGCATCGCCCAACGATATTGGTTGTACAAATCCACTACCATCCTCATGCCCTCTGTGACTATTTGGGTAATGTCCGCCGGATTCTGTAGCACTAGTATCACCTCCTGACCTTCGACTTCCATCATGAAGGTCAATGCATGGTCTTGTAGGCTCATCTCTAGCTATGAGGTTGGGTAAGCTTGCATGGGAGGGTATTGTGTGATGAATAGTGGTGGTAGATGTGTGGTGGGTTGGTTCTAGGTGTTTTTTAGTGGATTCATGGTGAGGGGTGTCTGTGAAGTGGTGAGGATGAGTGAGCTCGGGTTCTTCTATGTTGATGGTTTATTCCCATTAGGTTCATGCTGATTAATTATAACAGTAGTTAAGTTGGGGTCTTTGCGTGAGATAGTGGTATTATGAGTAGTAGGGGTATTAATGGGTTTTCTTCAGTGAAGGAATTTATGGGAGTGGCCAGATGGAGCGGTGGATTTGAAAGGTGAAATGATGATGCTTGCATGGGTGGGTTATTGGGTTGGAGAGGTGATGTCTAGGATAAAGAAGAAGTGGGTGATAATTGGTTTGGGCTTGGGGTGGTAGGTTTTCTAGGGCCATCATGATGGGGGTGTGTAACAGGCATGGCATACGTAATTGGGGTTTGGAATGCTGAGAAATTAACGTGGAAGCTACGTGTAAGGACGGTGCCACGTGGGATTGGGAGGCAACAACTGGGTTGGACGTGGAGGAAGGCGAGGCTGATTGGTGGATAAATTGTGTAGGTGGTGTAGTGGTGGAAAGTTGGGCCAGGCCAATTGCATGGATACAGAGAGGTTTGCTGGAATTACTGGGCTTAAGGAGGGGTTGTGTTGGGCCAGGGTTCGAGGGGTAAGTGTTTGAAAAAGAATTGGGTGTGGGTACCTCCGTATTTTCATTAAGTAATTGTAGAAATTCCTCATTAAAAAATTCCTAGGGGCCAATTTGTCAATTTTGTTAGAGGGGGATCAAGGGATGAGAGTGGGGAATTAGAAGACGTACCTGTGTTGTCCATGTAGCGGAGAGGGTGTGAGCCTGATTTCTCATCTACAGGGTGTTGTGTGGTGTGATTAGTATTTGTTGGAGAGGTGTATTTCCCTCTTAATGAGCTAGTGGGCTTACGTCGAGCTTGGAATGACACAGTTTGCCATTCACTACTAGTATCATGGTGTGATGAACAAGGCAGGTTTGGATGTGTGGGTAAACTAGAGGATGAAGGTTGGGAAGGATTGATGGTGGAAGGTGAGTAGGTACAAAGAGTCTTAGTATGACCAAATCTTCCACAAGAGGTGCAGAGCATGAATAGTCCTTCGTACAGGATTTTTAGTTGATGATGTCCAATAAAAACATGGGACTTTAATGCAGATGCGAACATAACGATCTCGCGTAGTGGCAGACGTGCATGTGTCAATTTTTAATAATGTGCCTATCTTTGAACCAACTCTTTGCAATATATCAAAGTCGTAGAACGTTGTAGGCAGCTCTGGTAGACGAATCCAAACAGCTGAATACATGAGTTGGGCATTGGACGCAATGAACATAGGCTCCCATTTGCGAACGGAAAAAAGTGGTTGAAAATAAACCAAGCCCCACCCCCCCCCCCCATGTAGAGCTTTCTGCATACTTTCTTCCTAGTGGAACTTAATGAGAAAAAAAATCACAACCTAGATCGATAGGAGAGACATCCTCAGTAGGCTTCCACAAGGTAATTAGTTTATTTTTGAGGATGTGATGTCCTACTTTTTGACCAAACAGTTTCACTATGACTTAGTGTTTCCAGGGTGAGTATAGTGTATACTTGTCTGTGGAGGTAAGGGGAATGAAGCAGTCGTAGTGAAGGTCATTTATTATTTCATCGGTTAAATCTAGAGGCGGTGGAGTGTTTAGGGTTCTGGGGTTTATTTGCAGAAGATGTTGTTGGTTGAGGAGAGTTTCTTTGAATGATGGCTTGGCTGTAGAAGGGTGATTTGTAGGAGTGTCAATATGCATATTACTAATATCGGGTGGTTCTGGGAAATTGTTTCTAGAGGTGGAGGTGATATTCATGGTTGAAAAGTGTTGTGAGAATGGAGAAGGTGAGTAGAGGAGGAACAAGATTGTAGATGAGCCAATAATTTCTGTATAGTAACCAAGCAAGACGATTAGGTATATTCTTATCTTAACTGCAAACCCCCCAAGGATTAAAATCTTGCTCTACTCAATCTTATATGCAATCTAGAATTCCCTCTCCCGAGTTCAATCCTAGATTCGTAGATAGCATTCAATTGGTGATCAAACAATCAAATAATTAAGCGCAAGATTGAATAAATAAACAAATATAATAAAATCATAAGAACAATTCAAGCTTCAAACTACAACGTTCATGTAGTACCCCAAAACTCTAGAACTAATAAACTATGAAATTAAAGGAAGAAAAGAGAAGAAAAATTAGTTAGAAGCCTCATCCAAGCGTGATGTGTGTTCCCTCACGTCTCCTCTCTAAAATAGTTTCCCTAGGTCTAAGATGTATCAAAAGTCCTCAAAATAACGTTTTTGTATGTATTTATACCAAGTAGGGTCGGGTGCAGACGAAACACCATTTGCTGCGTGAAATAGGACTCTGGCTCTATAAAATATGTATAGCGTGCCGCACTCTGCGGTGTGCTTGTGGAGAAGTTCAGAGAGCTTATTCTGACATACTGTAGGAAAATTTCAAAGGCGCAGCGCACTCTGAGCCGCATTGTGCGGTGCGGTAGTGAGAATTTGCGAAAATGCAAAACATGAAGGTTGTAACCATTTCAAATAGTTTTCCAACGATATATTGTGGAGGCCAAACGGAGTTCAGAGCGAAAACTTATGTGCATTTTAGTAGACAATATGCTGTATGCCCACTCGATTCTTGTTTCGTTCTTAACTATCATCTGTTGATCCCCGAACATGATCCCGTCTTATTAATTCATTGGGATTTTACTCTCATTTAGCTCCAAATCTCTTGAATTCATTCCATAACGCCTACATAGATCGGAATCACTCCTAAAGGCATAAAACAAATATTTAGTGCGAAACACTAGTGATTAAAACTCAAACTCAATCAAAATATAATTAATTAGAGTGTAATAAACGACCAAAATACACAATTATAGCTTATCATCCACTAGTCCGCTAGTCTACCAAGAGCAGCAGTAGTTCGAATCTTGTGATTTTAAAATTTCACTAAAGATTAATATTTATGATACTATATTTTGATGACTTGATGTACTTTTCAGCCCTCAAGAACATGATATAATCTACATACAGGTTATGTGTTAAAAAAATACTTAAGTAATTGTCACAGCGCATCGAGTCGGACTATAATAATTGGGAAGTTTGAAAAGTCTCTAAACATTGACGTCCAAAGCAATACAAAATGGAGTTCATTAATGGGAAAACTGTATAAACAATGTTCACGAGGGATTTTTTAAAAAGAAATTTCACCAAAAAAGAAAAAGAAAAAAAAAGGTAAAGAGACCAAACTTTAGAGCGTGGGGTCGGTGTACATTTGGACCATACAAGTATAAGCATATATTAGGGTCACACCACAGATAAATGACAATTGCCACATAAAAGGCATATTAGAAAGGACCTATTGACACATATTGGAGTTTCTTTAATTTGCCTCATTGCCTCGTGGAGTTGTCATGAAAGTTGATTGATGTAGTGTTTTTGTGCTAAGCACGATTTACTTACAAGTTACAACCATCTTGACAACGACGTCGTCTGCTTTGTTCTTGTTGGGCGGCAGAATTCTAATATAACCGAAAAGATTAAGAATCTACCTATAAAATATAGGAATTTCTAAGCAGTGTGAAATTTTTTAGGAAAAATGTGCGAGCTTTGTTCAAAACATACAATATATTTAGTCCAACAATTCTTACACATGTTGCTTTTGAACTCGGCCACATCATTTTTTTCCTAAAGTATAAAAAGGATTTTACATAGCAACAATTGGAATTCTTAGTTTTAATTTTATAGCCCATATTTTAATTTACAACTAACTAACACAAAAATAATAGGCTAAGATTCTACATCCAACTACAATAAATTCTCAAAATTACTATATAATTTTTAAAAAAGATTGCTCAAGCTTTTAAGTTAATTTTCGAATCAGCAATTATAACTCAAATATTAGTTCAACAAACCAAATCTATTTAAATGGTGAAAATTTGATTTTAACAAGCTTAAATATGTGGGATCAGATTTCGAATTTGATTTTGTGAAAAATGTAGAGTGAGTGTTATTAAGAATTGTTAGAAATAGTATGAGGAGGAAGACATTTAATGGAGATTTGAACTGTTTTGAACAAGAATTATAACTGAAAATCGTGAAATAAGTTCGTCTACAGACGCTTGTATAAGTGTGTATAAAAGTGTATAATAGTGTATAAGATGTGTTTATACACCCATATACACTATTATACAAGATTATACATAATTATACAAAAAACTGACTGCATCTTCTTCCCTGCGTTTTTTCTAAAATTTAACTCAAATTTTGTTCAAATTTGCTCAAAATCACTTCAAATTGAAAGTTTGAACTCCTTATGATATTTCTAATCAATTAGAACAACACCCGACCCAAAAAACTAACAAACTCAAAAAATTCAATTTTCAAAAGCAAAGCTTTGAATAGCCTTCAATGGTAACTTCTGCTCTTCAAATTTCTTACTTTGCAACAAGATGACACATGTGAGAATCAATAATAGCATATGGCCTCTTGAAGCATATGTAGAAGGAATGAGAAGAAAAGAGAATGAATGCAATACTTGTAAGAACCCAATTTTAACTCTATAAATTTTGAGTTTATTAGTGCTTTCAAAATATTTATAATATGGGCTAGGTAAGGTAAAATATAAAAATATGTGCTATTTTTTATTATGGTGTGATGTCAAGCGTATTTTCTTGTAATTTTTTCATAATTTTAATATTTATTGACATTTTCTTGAAAGAACATATTCAAATAATTCACTGGTGTTTGTTTAGTATTAAGTATTTACATTTTTTTTAAACAAGCGACTTTTACAAATATTCAAAAGAGACCTTAAGGGCTTTTTCAACGTTCAAAGGTAAAATGATTTATTTTCTTGATATTCTTGACTTTATTATGATATCCTGCATCGGAGAAGCAAAATATAAATAGAGACTAAGCTAATAAAATACTTCTCCTCCTTTAGCTTATTTACTATGGTAAGTGCATATTAGCCACAAATTTATTTAATTTATAAGTGATACATCAGTTTACGTATTCAACTTGTGGTGATAAACCTACTCAGAGGTACCTTCAGAAAAAGATAAATTATTTATCAAACATACTTTAGGAGCTTTTATGCATACATCGTACTTCCTAAATATTAAACTCTAATAATTTAATTCTCCTTAATGACTTGGTAGTATTTTCTAGTATTTGTCATACTTGCTTAGCTTAGCATTCTTTAAACAATGTTTGTAATATTTTAGACTTCATTTATTATTAAATGGCACATTTTCAACTTTTACTTCAAATTTTCCAAAAGTCTTTTTCTTTCTATGTAGTAGGAATAGTGTATTTGCATACTATCAGGCTATTGGCATGAGATTATAAGTTTAAAAAGAGTAACGTGATCGTTGAGAATTTATATACAAGACCCCAATTTATTTGAGATTGAAGTGTAGTAATAGTAGTGGTTGTTAGTAGGAATAGGCCGATGTACAAGTTTTTTATATTAAGACAGCTAACCAAACCAAGAGTACTGCATACTTGTTTTGAGGTGAAACTGTTTTTGTCTGTAGGCCAAAGGTTCATTATTTGGAAAGTCTGTCCAAAAACATCAGTCCTTTTTGTTGAATAAATAGGACAAGCTGGGCATATTAATGTGCTAAGATCCAAAGGACAATGATCCTTTTAGATTTCACGAATTTGGGACCCTAGAGTTTGACAAATTTGCCTTTGATCAATCCCTGGTTAAAATAGTAGTATTGTGACGACCCGGCCCGTCGTCACGGGAATTACTACCCCGTTATGTTGTAATTACATAATTCATGCTTTTATATAAGTGTTAGAGTCTATCGGGGGAGTTAGGAGTGAAATTAAATTGGAAATGAGGCATATAGCATTTTTGGAGGAAGCTTGAATAAGGAAAGTCAACCCGGAGTTGACTATTCGGTTAGAGGGCTCGGAATCGGATTCTGATGATTCGGTTAGTTCCGGAAGGTGATTTGTGACTTAGGGGAGCGATCGGAATTGAATTTGGAGGCCCGGTGTAGAAATAGGCTTGAATTGGCTAAGGTTGAATTTTGGCGAAATCGGAACGGTAGTTGAGATTTTGATCCGGGGGTCGGAATGGAATTCCGACAGTTGCAGTAGCTTCGTTAGGTGATTTTGGATGTGCCTGCAAAATTTCAGGTCATTCGGACGTCGTTTGGTCGGGTTTTTGATCGAATGTGTAATTTGGAATGTTTTAAGGAATTTAGGCTTGAATTCGATGCGAATTATGAGTTTTGATGTTGTTAGACGTGTTTTGAGGATTGGAGCAAGTTCGAATAAGGTATTAAGATGTGTTGGTATGTTTGGATGAGGTCCCGGGGCCTCGGGGTGCTTTCGGATGGTTAAACGGGAGAAAAATCATGGAAATTTCAGGTTGAGAGTTCTGGTTCTGTCATTTTCGCTCCTGCGGAAATGTGGTCGCAGGAGCGAGTCCGCAGAAGCGGATATTGGAGCGCTGAAGCGCATGTGATCGCGGAAGCGGAAAGGAGCCCGCAGGTGCGGCACCGCTGAAGCGGGTGTTGAGCCGCAGAAGCGGCCAAGGGCTATGGGGGAAAGGATCGCAGAAGCGGAATGGTAGCCGCTTAGGCGAGTCCGCAGAGGCGGACGCCTAGTCGCAGAAGCGGGAAAACCCGCAGGAGCGAGAATATCTTCGCAGAAGCGGACGCGCAGAGGCGGTCCGTATATCGCAGAAGCGGAGCGACCCTTTGGTCGCGGATACGGGAGCGTAGAAGCGGAAAATGTTCCGCAGAAGCGAAAATTGCTGTAAGTAAGTGTATCAGAAGTTAGAAAATTTCAGAAACATTTCACACATTTTGGGTCTCGGCTTTAGAGGCGATTTGGGCGATTTTGAAGAGAAATTCAAGGGAAATCATCAGGTAATCTTCTATGGACTTAAACTATGATTAGTATTGGTAATATTATGCAATTATATCATGAAAATGGAGGAATTTGGGGAAATTTATGGAGGATTTAGCCCTAGGCTTGAACTTTAGAAAATCAAGGTTTTGAATGGGCAAATGGAGTCCGATTTTGGTAAAATTGATATGCTTAGACTCGTATTGAGATGAGGGTTCCGAATATGTGACTTTCGTGATTTTTCGACGAGCGTACCGAAAGTCGGGTTTTGACAACTTTGGGAATTTTGATGTAAATTGAGTTGTGTTGATTGGGTGTAGTCCCATTGGCCTAATTTGTTGTGTTTCTACTGTATTTGAGCAGATTCTACGCGTGCGGAGCTTGATTCTCGTGGCAAGGGCATTGCGGAATAGTTGTCGCGCTATATTGAGGTGAGTAATAGATGTGAGTGATGACCAGCGGGTTCGAAACCCCGGTATACCACTTTGTGACGCTGTATAGCGGCGAGACACGCACACTCTTGAGAGTGCGGGGTCGATTGTGATTGGGGACTATGGCTTAGTCCGACTTGTTGATACTGTGTTATGATATTAGGCTATTCTTGAGCCGTCGAACCTCCTTCTCGGACGGTTGCATATTATATATTGTGATAATGGCCACTCTTGAGCCGAGGAACCCCCTTCTTGGGCGGTTGAGTATACATGTGGGCCGTGAGCCGGTTATTGGATCCCGCGAGGATCGTTATCATTGTCTTATCATATAGACATGCTAGTTTACTACTAGTCCGCAGCTATTTTTGTTATTATGCCAATTCCAATCTATGGAACTTGACATTACTGTTTTCCAACTGAAAAATGATAAAAGAGTTTTCAAAAACTATTTTTGAGCTTGCGAGGCTGTATCTGCATATTAGCTGACTAGTAGTGGATCGGGGCTGCACGCCGCAGCAGGATATATGTTGGATCGGACTGCACGCCGCGAGAATATCTCTATGAGATGTGCTTGGGCTGTAGGAGCCCCTCGGAGTCTGAACCCCCACAGTGAGCACGGGTACCCAAAATTGGAGTCGGCTACACGCCGTAGCGGTCATATCATGCATTGCATTGCATTTAGCTACATCTACTAGCTGTTATGCTATTTATTGGTATTTGTTGGTACGGGTACAGTGAATATTGATTATGTGACAGGGTAGCCGATTATAGCCTTACATAGTGCTTTATTGCGGATTTCTTATCCGCGTTGTCTTACCACTTGTTTATTACCAGCTGAGTACGGCGGTACTCGTTTTACTCACTGCGCACTTGTGTGCGGATCCGAGTACCTCTCAAGCGGTGATCCGATAGGCTGTGCGAGGCGACATTTGTGGATATTCGAGGTAGGTGCAGAGTCCGCAGGACCCGATATTCCTTCTCACTGTCTCTTAATTTTTGTATTGACTTTTCTTTCCGCACTTGGCATCTTGTAAACCTTTATATACTTATGTTCAGTAGAGGCTCATGACTCTTGACCCTTAGTCTATGGGAGTTGGTGTATTATGGGACTTGTTTCCCCCGTTTTCGTACATATATCGTTGTTATTCTTGAATTAATTTGCTTAAATGGGTTAAAGAGAGCTTCTAGCTCCGTGGTTGATATGGATTGGTCAGGCTGGCTTAGCAATGTGCTGGGCGCCATCACGACCGGATTTGGGGTCGTGACAAGTTGGTATCAGAGCCTAGGTTTACTAGGCCTCCTGAGTCTTGAGCCGGTTAGTAGAGTCTTGTGGATCGGTACGGGGACGCCTGTACTTATCCTCGGGAGGCTGCGAACCTTTAGGAAAACTTCACTTTTCTTGAACTATGTCGTGCGATCTTGTTGTTCTGAGAACTGAACTTCTATATTCTATTCTCTCGCAGATGGCGAGAACGCGAGCATCAGGACGAGGTGGACGACCTCCGTTGCCACCTGTTAGAGGTCGTGGGCGCGGTCGTGCTAGAGTTAGAGGTAGGGCGGGCTGAGGCAAGTGCCAGCCGACCCGCCTGTTGTACCGGTTCGGGAGCGACCCCCGGTGGTTGAAGCTCCGGCGGTCCCGGTTCGGGGCCGGACTATATCTATTGCTATTCACGGTCTTCAGGAGACTCTCGCTCGGATATTATCGGTGTGTTCCGGTTTGGCTCGGGTAGTTTCGGCTACCGCTACTGTAGCGACATCTCAGTCGGGGGTGGTCAGCAGACCCCTGCAGCTCGCACGCCTGACCCGGTTGTTCGGGGACTTCGGACGCCGGAGGTGGTCCCCGCTCGGGTAGTTGCACCGGTTATTCCTCCGACTGCACCAGCTCCGGCTCCGGAGCATATGGTTCGAGGTTATGCCGAGGACGAGCAGCGTCGTCGTGAGAGATTTGGTAGACTTCGGCCACCCCATTTCGGTGGCGTTGAGGGCGAGGATGCCCGGGGTTTCTTGGATAAGTGTCGAGAAGATGCTGCGTACGGCTGGTATTCTTGAGTCCAGCGGAGTTTCATTTACTACATTTCAGTTCACCGGTCCCGCATTTGATTGGTGGGAGGAGTTTGAGAGGCGTAGGCCTGCAAGAGCAGCACCTCTCACATGGCAGCAGTTCTCTACTCTCTTTCTAGAGAAATATGTACCTCAGTCTCGTCGCGAGGAGCTACGTCGCCAGTTCGAGTGGTTGATTCAGGGCGACATGTCTGTGACTCAGTATGAGCTTAGATTCACTCAGTTGGCTAGGCATGCCACATGGATGATCCCCGCTGAGAGGGAGAGGATCAGGAGGTTCATTGATGGCCTCAACTACTCTATCCGTATTCTTATGACCAGCGAGCGAGTTCTGTCATCATCGTTTGAGCAGGTTGCTGATATGGCACGCTCCGTTGAGGCGGATCGTCGCCGAGAGAGAGAGGAGCGGGAGGCCAAGAGGCCTCGTGGTTCTGGCAGTTTCAGTGGTGCTCCATCTAGAGGGCATTCCCAGCAGAGCAGAGGTCGCTCATCTAGACCTTCTCATTCAGGCCGCCCAGAGCAGAGCGGAGGTTCTTATGGTCGTGGTCGACAGGGGTTTCAGCAGGGTCAGTCATCACTTAGTGCCCTCCCAGCCCAGAGTGCAGCACCTACTTCTCCAGCACCAGGTGCATGTTATGAGTGTGGTGAGTTTGGCCACATGAGGAGACATTGCCCTCGACTACGTAGGGGCAGGACTCAGCAGAGGGATCAGCCCTCCTCTTCAGCACCATCTCAGTCTAGTAGAGGTGGAGGTCGGTCTTCTCGTGGACGCCCCAGGGGCGAGGAGAGATCTGGTGGAGGCCAGGCACGGTTCTATGCACTTCCTGACAGGCGTGATGCAGTTGCCTCCGATGCAGTGATTACAGGTATCATTTCTGTCTGTCCGAGAGATGCCTCTGTTCTATTTGATCCAGGGTCCACATATTCTTACGTGTCCTCTTATTTTGCACGTCATTTGGGTGCGACTCGTGGTAGTCTTGATTTACCCGTTCATGTATCCACCCCCGTGGGTGATACGATTGTTGTGGATCATGTCTATAGATCCTGTGTTATATCTATTGGGGGTCTGGAGACCCAGGCAGATTTGTTATTGTTGGGTATGGTGGACTTTGATGTTATATTGGGTATGGACTGGTTGTCTCCGTATCATGCTATATTGGATTGTCATGCTAAGACAGTTACGTTGGCCATTCCTGGTATTTCTCAGATTGAGTGGCGGGGTTCGACCGATTTCGTCCCTAGCCGTGTTATTTCGTTCCTAAAAGCTCAGAAGATGGTTGAAAAAGGGTGTCTATCGTACTTAGCTTTTGTGAGACATGTGGGAGCCGAGTCTCCTAGCATTGATTCTGTACCTGTTGTGAGGGACTTCCCGGATGTATTCCCCTCAGACCTGCCGGGCATGCCGCCGGACAGGGATATTGATTTTGGCATTGACTTGGTGCCGGGCACTCAGCCCATATCCATTCCTCCTTATCGAATGGCACCGGCCGAGTTGAAAGAACTGAAAGAGCAACTTCAAGAACTTCTGGATAAGGGTTTCATCCGTCCTAGTGTGTCTCCGTGGGGTGCGCCGGTATTATTTGTTAAAAAGAAAGATGGTTCCATGCGGATGTGTATTGATTATAGGCAATTGAACAAAGTGACAGTGAAGAACAAGTACCCTCTACCGCGCATTGATGATTTGTTTGATCAGTTACAGGGTGCGAGAGTGTTTTCTAAGATCGATCTTCGTTCGGGCTATCACCAGCTGAAGATCAGGGACTCGGATATTATGAAGACTACATTCAGGACCCAATATGGTCACTATGAGTTTCTTGTGATGTCGTTTGGGTTGACCAACGCCCCAGCAGCATTTATGCATCTGATGAACAGTGTGTTCAGGCCTTATTTGGATTCAATTGTGATCGTATTCATTGATGACATACTTGTCTACTCTCGTAGCCAGGAGGAGCATGCTCGGCACTTGAGTGTTGTGTTGCAGAGATTGAGAGAGGAGAAGTTGTATGCCAAGTTCTCCAAATGTGAGTTCCGGCTTGAGTCCGTGGCATTCTTAGGGCACGTGGTGTCCTGTGATGGTATTCGGGTAGATCCGAGGAAGGTCGAGGCAGGCAGAGTTGGCCCGGACCGACCTCAGTTTCTGAGATTCGTAGCTTTCTGGGATTGGCAGGGTATTATCGCCGATTCGTTTAGGGGGTTCTCTTCTATTGCTTCACCCTTGACTAGATTGACTCGGAAGGGTGTTCCTTTCTTATGGTCCGAGGAGTGCGAGGGAGAGCTTTCGAAGCTCGAGACGACGACCGACCACGGCACCGGTGCTTGATTCTACCGACGACCCGGGTTCTTATATCGTATATTGTGATGCCTCGGGAGTGGGCATTGGTTGTGTGTTGATGCGGGAGGGTAGGGTCATTGCTATGCCTCTCGTCGGTTGAAGCCCCACGAGAAGAACTACCATGTTCATGATTTAGAGCTAGCGGCCATAGTTCATGCCTTGAAGATTTGGAGACATTACTCGTATGGTGTCTCATGTGAGGTGTTCACGGATCATCGCAGACTTCAGCACTTATTCAGACGGAAGGACCTTAATTTGAGACAGCGGAGGTGGTTGGAGTTGCTTAAGGACTATGATATCACTATTTTGTATCATCCGGAAAGGCCAATGTGGTGGCCGATGCCTTGAGTCGGAAGGCGGTTAGCATGGGCGGCCTAGCTTTCATCCCAGTTGGGGAGAGGCCTTTTGCTTATGATGTTCGGGCCCTAGCCAATCGGCTAGTGAGATTAGATATTTCGGAGCCGAGTCGAGTGTTGGCTTGTATTGTTTCTCGATCTTCCTTATATGATCGCATCAGAGAGCGACAGTATGATGACCCACATTTGCTTGTCCTTAAGGACAGAGTGCAGCATAATGATGTCAGAGATGTGACTATCGACAGTGATGGTGTTTTGAGGATGCAAGGCCGTATATGTGTGCCCAATGTTGATGGTTTGCGGGAGTTGATACTTGAGGAGGCACACGGTTCGCGGTACTCTATTCACCCAGGTGCCGCAAAGATGTACCAAGACTTGAGACAGCACTACTGGTGGAGGAGAATGAAGATGGATATTGTTAGGCATGTAGCTAAGTGCCTCAATTGCCAGCAGGTCAAATATGAGCATCAGAGACCGGGCGGTGTTCTTCAGCGTATGGTCATTCCCGAGTGGAAATGGGAGAGGATCACCATGGATTTTGTTACGGGACTCCCTCGGACAGCGAGGAAGTTTGATTCTGTGTGGGTGATTGTGGATCGGCTGACTAAGTCCGCACATTTCATCCCGGTTAGTACTACTTACTCATCGGAGCGGTTGGCAGTGATCTTTATTCGGGAGATTGTCAGGTTGCATGGGGTCCCGGTGTCTATTATATCTGATAGAGGCACTCAGTTCACTTCTCAATTTTGGAGAGCATTTCAGCGAGAGATGGGTACGAGGGTTGAGTTGAGTACAGCATTTCACCCCCAGACAGACGGGCAGTCTGAGCGTACTATTCAGATCCTGGAGGATATGTTGCGGGCATGTGTGATTGATTTTGGTGGTTCGTGGGATGAATTCTTACCACTTGCTGAGTTTGCCTACAACAACAGCTACCAGTCGAGTATTCAGATGGCCCCGTACGAGGCATTGTATGGCGGACGGTGTAGATCTCCCGTGGGATGGTTTGAGCCTGGTGAGGTTAGATTGATAGGGACTGAGTTAGTCCAGGATGCTCTGGATAGAGCAAAGTTGATCCAGGAGAGGCTTCGTACAGCACAGTCTCGTGAGAAGAGTTATGCGGACCGTAGAGTTCGAGAGTTGTCTTTCATGGTTGGTGACAGAGTATTGTTGAAGATTTCACCTATGAAGGGTGTTATGAGGTTTGGGAGGAAAGGGAAGCTGAGTCCCAGGTATATTGGCCCTTTTGAGATACTCAGGAGAGTTGGAGAGGTGGCATATGAGTTAGCCTTGCCACCCAGTTTATCCGGCGTTCATCCGGTATTCCATGTGTCTATGCTCCGGAAGTACATTGGAGATCCGTCTCATGTATTAGACTTCAGTACCATCCAGCTTGATGGTGATCTGTCCTATGATGTGGAGCCTATTGCTATTTTGGGTCGTCAGGTGAGAAAATTGAGGTCCAAGGAGATTGCATCGGTTAAGGTTCGGTGGAGAGGTCGACCCGTGGAGGAGGCTACTTGGGAGGTTGAGCAGGAGATGCGGAGCAGATACCCTCAGCTATTTGAGACTTCAGGTATGTTACTTGACCCGCTCGAGGACGAGCGTTTGCTTAAGAGGGGAGAATGTGACGACCCGGCCCGTCGTCACGGGAATTACCACCCCGTTATGTTGTAATTACATAATTCATGCTTTTATATAAGTGTTAGAGTCTATCGGGGGAGTTAGGAGTGAAATTAAATTGGAAATGAGGCATATAGCCTTTTTGGAGGAAGCTTGAATAAAGAAAGTCAACCCGGAGTTGACTATTCGGTTAGAGGGCTCGGAATCGGATTCTGATGATTCGGTTAGTTCCGGGAGGTGATTTGTGACTTAGGGGAGCGATCGGAATTGAATTTGGAGGCCGGTGTAGAAATAGGCTTGAATTGGCTAAGGTTGAATTTTGGCGAAATCCGAACGGTAGGTGAGATTTTGATCCGGGGGTCGGAATGGAGTTCCGACAGTTGCAGTAGCTTCGTTAGGTGATTTTGGATGTGCCTGCAAAATTTCAGGTCATTCGGACGTCGTTTGGTCGGGTTTTTGATCGAATGTGTAATTTGGAATGTTTTAAGGAATTTAGGCTTGAATTCGATGCGAATTATGAGTTTTGATGTTGTTAGACGTGTTTTGAGGATTGGAGCAAGTTCGAATAAGGTATTAAGATGTGTTGGTATGTTTGGATGAGGTCCGGGGGCCTCGGGGTGCTTTCGGATGGTTAAACGGGAGAAAAATCATGAAAATTTCAGGTTGAGAGTTCTGGTTCTGTCATTTTCGCTCCTGCGGAAATGTGGTCGCAGGAGCGAGTCCGCAGAAGCGGATATTGGAGCGCTGAAGCGCATGTGATCGCGGAAGCGGAAAGGAGCCCGCAGGTGCGGCACCGCTGAAGCGGGTGTTGAGCCGCAGAAGCGGCCAAGGGCTATGGGGGAAATATCGCAGAAGCGGAAGGCCAGCCGCTTAGGCGAGTCCGCAGAAGCGGACGCCTAGCCGCAGAAGCGGAAATTTCCGCAGGAGCGAGAGAATCTCCGCAGAAGCGGACGCGCAGAGGCGGTCCGTATATCGCAGAAGCGGAAATGGCCGGCTAGGCCTGGAACCGCTGAAGCGACCCTTTGGTCGCGGATACGGGTGCATAGGAGCGGAAAATATTCCGCAGAAGCGAAAATCGCTGTAAGTAAGTGTATCCGAAGTTAGAAAAATTTCAGAACATTTCACACATTTTGGGTCTCGGCTTTAGAGGCGATTTGGGCGATTTTGAAGAGAAATTCAAGGGAAATCATCAGGTAATCTTCTATGGACTTAAACTATGATTAGTATTGGTAATATTATGCAATTATATCATGAAAATGGAGGAATTTGGGGAAATTTATGGAGGATTTAGCCCTAGGCTTGAACTTTAGAAAATCAAGGTTTTGAATGGGCAAATGGAGTCCGATTTTGGTAAAATTGATATGCTTAGACTCGTATTGAGATGAGGGTTCCGAATATGTGACTTTCGTGATTTTTCGACGAGCGTACCGAAAGTCGGGTTTTGACAACTTTGGGAATTTTGATGTAAATTGAGTTGTGTTGATTGGGTGTAGTCCCATTGGCCTAATTTGTTGTGTTTCTACTGTATTTGAGCAGATTCTACGCGTGCGGAGCTTGATTCTCGTGGCAAGGGCATTGCGGAATAGTTGTCGCGCTATATTGAGGTGAGTAATAGATGTGGGTGATGACCAGCGGGTTCGAAACCCCGGTATACCACTTTGTGACGCTGTATAGCGGCGAGACACGCACACTCTTGAGAGTGCGGGGTCGATCATGAACTGGAGACTACATATTAGTCCAACCTGTTGATACTGTATTATTGGCTATTCTAGAGCCGTCGAACCTCCTTCTCGGATGGTTGCATATATATATATTGTGATAATGGCCACTCTTGAGCCGTTGAACCCCCTTCTTGGGCGGTTGAGTATACATGTGGGCCGTGAGCCAGTTATTGGATCCCGCGAGGATCGTTATCATTGTCTTATCATATAGACATGCTAGTTTACTACTAGTCCGCAGCTATTTTTGTTATTATGCCAATTCCAATCTCTGGAACTTGACATTACTGTTTTCCAACTGAAAAATGATAAAAGAGTTTTCAAAAACTATTTTTGAGCCTGCGAGGCTGTATCTGCATATTAGCTGACTAGTAGTGGATCGGGCTGCACGCCGCAGCGAGATATATGTTGGATCGGACTGCACGCCGCAGGGATATCTCTATGAGATGTGCTTGGGCTGTAGGAGCCCCTCCGGAGTCTGAACCCCCCACAGTGAGCACGGGTACCCAAAATTGGAGTCGGGCTACACGCCGTAGCGGTCATATCATGCATTGCATTGCATTTAGCTACATCTACTAGTTGTTATGCTATTTATTGGTAATTGTTGGAACAGGTACAGTGAAGATTGATTCTATGACAGGGTAGCTGATTATAGCCTTACAAAGTGCTTTATTGCGGATTTCTTATCTGCGCTGTCTTACCCTTGTTTATTACCACTGAGTCTGGCAGTACTCATTTTACTCCCTGCACCTTGTGTGCAGATCCAGGTACCTCTCAGCAGTGATCCAGTAGCTGTGCGAGGCGACATTTGTGGATATTCGAGGTAGCTGCAGAGTCCGCAGGACCCGATATTCCTTCTCACTGTCTCTTAATTTTTGTATTGACTTTTCTTTCCGCACTTGGCATCTTGTAAACCTTTATATACTTATGTTCAGTAGAGGCTCATGACTCTTGACCCTTCGGTCTATGGGAGTTGGTATATTTTGGGACTTGGTTTCCCCGCTGTTGGTATAAGTATTACTATTGTTTCATAATTTGCTTAAATGGGTTAAAGAGAGCTTCTAGCTCCGTGGTTGATATGGATTGGTCAGGCTGGCTTAGCAATGTGCTGGGCGCCATCACGACCGGATTTGGGGTCGTGACAAGTATATAGTTGTATCTCTTTATAACAATATTCTTATATAAATGGCACACCATAAAAGTTAAATTTTTCTCAAAACTGATGTTTATATTATGTTATAATATATATTATCATTTATAACAATACTTTACTATAACAACAAAAAAATATCAAAACAAAAGAGAATATTATAGAGATGTTTGATTGTACTAATATACACCAAAACTGTTGTTGCTTGATGTTTCATCGCACTTATTGTCACAGGGGTGTTTTCTATCCGTCGAAATACTGTCCATTGTGCGGCAGTCAAGTCCCCACTTGACATCAGCCTTCGCCCAAATTTAATTTCGGATTCGAGGTTTATACTTAGAGTAATTCAAGGCAATAGAAATAAAGAAGGAGACAAGCAGATTTAGGGGAAATCCTTTTCCCAACCTTTTGTAAAATAAATTACAAAGGAAATTTTCGAGTTTGGCAAGGCGCTGCCACCCTTGGCAGGCACCAACTCACAAAACAGCCAACAAATGCACAAATCAGCCTTATAAAAGCCCCCGCCTAAGGCCACTCATGCTACCACTCGTTTGGCAAGGCAAATGGTACATATTTCGCCATGCTCAAGTCATAAAATAGACAACCCTATGCTTATTTAATAAATTATTTCCCTCCCTAGGTACTTAGCCCATTTTTAAGGCTGCTAGCACACATATATATAATGTAGTCAGCCCTAAACTGTTTCCTATTTTCAGTTGACATCCCCCAACTAATAGGACATGATCCCAATGATTAAAAACGTGTGGAACATGTCTAGAACATGCCCCCAAAAACGTGCAAACACTCAGCATATATTCAGCACACTAAGACAAGGGTAGTTGTAACCGCCCAACTGCATGGCATGTGCACCGCACACTTGAAAACCATTTTATGTGCACTGTATGTGCGTGTTTCATGGCCAGCTGCTGCACGCCCAAGGCTGGCATTGCGCCCAGCCTTGGCTTTTGACACTGCTCCGCTCACTGCCATCGCCACAGCTCGTCGTCCATGACTTTGCTGCCCGCCCGCCCGCCCGCTGCCACCGTTGATTGTTCTTGTCAAGTCGCCCCTACTTGATCAAGTCTGCCCGTTGCCAATGCGAATGTTGATTTTAGCATCAAGTTACCAAGCCTTGATGCCCTTCCCTTTGCCAAGTCGTTTGCCCACAGTTAACTTAGGTGCCAACCCGCTCGCCTAAGTCATGACAACATCACGTTGCCAATGACACTACCTTGGCACTAAGCTGCCCCATTTTAGCGCCGAGGTCTTTCCCGTTTTGCCTTCTCAAGCATCCGTTCAGCGCTCCTAGTTTCGTCAAGGTCTTGGCCTTTGCTTGCAAACAACCCCCTTATATTTTTTATGTGGTCCGTCACACCAAAGCCCTCAAATAGAAGCGTAGTCTGTCACACTTGCCCTTGCAACAGTTTGTTGCCATCGACAACACCCGCATTATCTTGCATGTTAATTTTCCCCGTGCATAAGGCCAATAGCAAAACCATCATGCCAAAATCCTTGTCAATGCCGTGCCGCTTACCGATCAGCTTTGTCAAGGGTCTAACACTTGTCTAGTAATCCCTTCTGACTTATGTCTTATCATCTCTGGTGTATCCAGCTCTTGTGGATACTTTCGATCGTGGTACATAAATTTTATTTAAAAATTTATTAAAATAGTAATAAATAATTAATATGAATTTCTGACTTTAACAATATAATATGTTCAATACAAAAAATGTTAAAAGTTGAACCTCCAAAATTTATATGCTGAATCCGCATTTACTTTCAACCCCTTGTTTCCTTCCACCGACAGGCACTTAAACAGAAAAAAGGCAGCACACAGAAAAAAGAGAAAGAGAAAAGGAATAGAGGGGCAAAATAGATTCTTAATTAGTAGCACTGAACCATCATCCTCTGTTGCATGTTTATGGAATTGGTTATGGTATAATTGAATCGTGATCACTCCTTTTGTCAAAATAATGTCTCCCATTTTGGAATTTCAGAAATGCATCTCATAATTGACAAGGAAAAATCAGATTCCACAAATGGCATTGATGATTGAACAACATGAAGCACCAGCTACATGCACCAAGAGGTTTACAAATTAAGCGCAATAGCCATAGTTCCAAACTGTTCTATGACCACAACCCATCACCTCATTTGGATTCTGGTCCCATACAAATATGACTTTATTTATTACACAAAATATACTGCAATGGACTGTCTCCAAATATACACAATTCAGACACATTACTAGACACACATAAAATAGTTCTTTTCCGCATTACTACATACAACCATGAAATCAATAGGACCAGAAACCAAAACCTTGGTCTTCAACTGGAAATCCAAAGTAGCTTACATTTGAGGATGTCACGCGATAATCAACATCCTCGGCTTTTGCAAGCAAGTTGGCAGTTGAGAGCATAGTCTTGTTGAATCTTTCTTCATCATCTTGAGATAAATGAGACGGTTCAGGTTCAAATACATAAGAAGAATCACCCTGCTCTATATGCACCCCATCAGTGTAATGTGGGCTTTCTGAGTCGAAGACATCGCTCTTACCACTGCTCAGATCTTCCTGCTGCTGCAGCGTAAGAACCTGAGCTGACACATCGGACATTTTAAGTCTTGAAATTGGATCAGCCATGGTTTCTTTTGGCGATGAATCGGAGTGTTTCTGGAAGTCGGGTAGAGTCAATTTCCCATTTTCTTTCTCTTTGAGAAGCAGCTTATCAGTGAGCTGGAAAACCTGAATAAGGATTGAAGCATAAGCATAGTCCACGAGCTCAAGAAAATAACATTTAAGTATCCCTATGATGCAATTAAAATAAAGCTTGTAATATAAAGTTTAAAGCTCATTACCTCAGCATTAAGATTTTCCTTTTCCTTGAGAAGATTATTGTAATCTGATTTCAGATTATCATATTGATTCCTTAATTCCTCAAATTCTTTTTCGAGCTGTTTAGTCTTCCATCGTGCGCGACGATTCTGAAACCATATTGCAATTTGGCGAGGCTGCAGACCAAGTTCTTTAGCAAGCTGGACTTTTCGTTCTGGTTCCAGTTTGTTTTCTTCCCCAAAACTCTTCTCAAGAAACTGAACTTGGTTTTCTGTAAGTCTCCTCTTCTTCTCTGATTGATGAAAATACTCTCCCAATTCATCTGCTTCATTCTCTTCTTGATCGAATGAGTCATAGAATGACCTCTTCCTTCCATTAACACGGCCGAAACTGACCATAGAACTAGATCCTGAAGGATAAAATGGCCACAGTACAGATTACTACGAAAATTTTGAACACAACTGTAATTTCTGTGTACAACTCATTGCACTTCTTTTCTTTCTTTCCATTAAAATTTGCAATACAAATTCAGTTTCATCACTTGATATGTTAACATCAACCTCACTTGATCCAATCTTATAGCCAGTCAACCAAATGGTGCATACATGATCAATCGCCAAAAATGATAGTAACTAGTTATCCCAACAGAGTGAATCAATTCTATATATTGCAAGGAAATTATCACAAATTCATTTGAAGAATCAAGATTCAAATTTATACCAAAACTAACCAAATACAGAAATTCATCTTCTTCTGCAAGAATTCGATTCGCGAATATACAGATTTGTCAAAGACTAGCCCAAAAGATAGAACTTTTTAACAAATAATCAGAGCATTCATCAAGCACACAGAACCATTTACGAGCTAGGGGGAATTGGCAATATATGATCGCAGTGACTTTTATTATGTAAAATATACAAATATAGAAGAGGAAAAAAGTCAACGCTACTGGAGAAAGAAGAAAAATAGCAGTAGAAGATATACATACCCAAGTAAGAAGAAGAACAGCCGGGGACAAATAGAGAACCAAGATGCTCTTTTGCAGTAGTTGAAGAAGAAGAAGAAGAAGAAGACATAACCATCTGTTTCTGATTCAAAACACCATCAAAATTAAAAGCACCAGACCCACCACTGTAGAGCATCCCTGGAGCCATCATAGGTGCGAATTATGTAATATTACAAAGCTGAGATATTCAAGAAACAGCCATAGACGTGTGATATCACTGCCACCCCCTTTAATCTTGGACAGCAAAATATAAGGTTTGGTGTGAAATAATAGTGATCTAGAGCTTATGACGAAAGAAGCTGGTGATAATAATTTCGGTGATGTGGGAAGTGTGAGAGCACCTGCTGCTGTTCACCATTAACATCATCACCCTTGAAAACAAGGATTATTACTATAAACACACAGAAAGAGTGAAGAGATATGAGAAACTGATCACAAGCCTCTGTTTTCTTCTTCTTCTTGGGAATAAAGCAGAGGAAGGAGGGTGTTGGATTGGAGCAGAAAAGAGATAATTTAGATGATGACAAGACAAGAGTGTATGAGTTAAGCCACTAAGCGTTTCATTTGTTTCTCTTCTCTTTGGAAGAATACTACTTAGCTCCTCTTTTGGGGGGCTTTTAACAAGATTATTTAGCTTCTTCCTGCTCCCACCAAGTCAAATAAGTACATACTCCTAGTGTATTTTTAAATATTTTTTCTATCTTTTAATTTGTCTAGTTTATATCTTTGTTAACAAAAAGGCAGAATTAGAACAAGTACTGAACTTTTTACATGAGGGAGCACTAGTATAATGCTTTTGTGCTTATGTATTTGTGCTTAGTTCCGTGAGACTTGGAGCCCCTTTAGATTGGTTTAAAAAAAGTAGTTTTTAAGCACAAGTGCTTGAATTGATTTTATAAATAAACGATTATGCATTTGGATAAAAGTGCTGGAGACTGTTGAAATGTTTGGTAGACAAGTATTGGGAAACACTTTTTCTATTAAAATGACTGAAATATCCTTAAAGTCGTTAACACTATAAAGAAGTTTATTACTATAATATTTTATTTAAAACTTTTTAATATAAATATGAAATAATTAATACATTTGAACAGATCACCTAAAATAATTTTTATAAATATAATTGTTGAACTCTTATTTTCACTTCTTTCAACCATGTAATTTTTTTTTTATTTATTTCTTGAAATTCCAACTTACAAATGACTATCACATTTTATTATTCTATTCCTTATTTGAACTATATAAATTTCTAATATTTAGGAAATTAAAATAAAATAAACTTGTACTTTTTTAAATTATTTGAAAATTGTACGCATAATTAATAAGAAATTACAATGTATTAGGTAAATGTCGTATTCACCTTTCAAAGCAGAGCTAAACTCAAAGTAAGTTCACGTTCTAACAGATTTTAAAAGTTTGAGTTGGATATTATAATTATTTTAAAAGTTTGTGAAAGATATTTTTGGAATAATAAATATTATTAGGGACAAAAGGGTAAAATACTTGGTCAAAGATAGTTGGCTTTTAAGCTGGAAAAAAAGTTGGGATCAGCCAACTTGTGGCTTTTGGCTTTTTTTAAGCCAGTTTTAACTTTTTTTAAGTTGTTTTCTTTTTTGCCAAATACTTCCAACATCTAAAAATGGCTTAAAAGCTGGTTTGACCAGCTTTTAAGCCAATCCAAACAGGCTCTTATGCACTGGCCATCAGGGCTTACGCCCCGGAAGCGCCCAACGCCCAGCGTAGTGGGCTCGCCTAAAACTTTATGCAATTGTATGTGACTAATCCTGTAAATCCTCAAAATTATTTAATAAATCGTTGACTATTCAAAATTAATTTTCTCTTAATCATAAATCATTAAGTTGGGAGTATCTTTTGTCGTAATAAAAAGGCAAAATACATAAGTTGGCACCTGAACAATAGATCAAATCCCTATTACACACTTTTTGTGGACAAAAATAATATTACACACTCAATCTTTCAAAAGTATGTCTAATACACACCGCTTTTGACTCAGCATGTGTAAAACACCACGTTACAAGCGTGTCTACCAATAAAAATACTACCTAATTATTTATTTAATGCCAGGTGTCAATTTTCTCATCTTCCCTACCCTTCCTCTTTCTCTCTCCTCCGCCACCTAACACCCCCAACCAAATCCCTTCTCTTTCTTTTTCTTTCTCTAATCATTATTTCTTATATATATATATATATATATATATATATATATATATATATATATATATATATATATATATATATATATATATATAGCTTTTTGTTGGCACGTAATATATATATATATATATATATATATATATATATATATATATATATATATATATATATATATATATATATATATATATATATTACGTTAATCTCAAGCTATTTGCATCTCCAGCCTCTTTGTGATTTCATTCATATTTAATAAAATTTTGTCATCGTCACTAATTTTTCAATGGAAATGATACAAAATTTTGGTACCCAAGCAGTTGTGGCGATGGCAGCCATGGAAATGCCACACAAACTTTTGGAAGAGAGCTATAAATGAAAATAGTCTGTTATGTCTTTGTTGATGTAGATAAGCTTCAATAGATATGATACCCAAGTAGTTATAATTTTCGATCTACCTTTGCCATTGTTGCTTCCTTTTTTTTAACAATGGCCTTGTTGTGGTGATGATACGGTGGTATGAGCCGTGGCTTATCGGCTTTTAATATTTTTATTTCTTTCTGGGATTATATCACTTGGGCTCCTAATTTTTTGGCTGAAAATTGTGTTCTAGTGTTTCGGGTTGTCCACAGAGGAGGAAATGGAGGTGGAAGAGATGGAGTTGGAGAAGATAAGGGTATATGTGTAATTTTATATTTTTGTTTTATTCATTTATGTTATTGACACGTGTCATGACCTTATTGATGCGTGACATTACCCATATTTAGATTAAGTGGCCTGGTAAAAAACGGTGTGTATTAGACACACTTTTAAAAGGTTGAGTGTGTAATATTATTTTTGTTCACATAAAGTGAGTAATAGGGATTTGGTCCATTGTTCGGGGGCCAACTTATGTATTTTGCCTAATAAAAAAAAATTATTGCACAGTATCCACTAAAACTGCTATAATAGTTAATTTTAAATAAATCTTTCATTTAAAAAATATTTATTTATTAACTTTTCTCGGGAATTTACTATATAATAGTCCATAATTTTTACTTATATATATTTATCTATTTTTTTCATGTATACAAGATAGAAATACTTACTATTAATTAATTGCTCAGTATTAGCTGGTAACTATTTACAATTAATTAGTTATCATGGTATTGTATGGTGAATTATGTGTCACTTTATTAACTTGTTGAAACTTAAAAATAAATAATGCCAGATAATCATATTTAAATTGCGAATGAAATTTTTATATAGATTTTCTATCAAATAAAAAATATATTAGATAAAATGAGTATTTTAAGAAAAATATCAAATTTTAATATCAAATTCTTTTAATATTCTTAACTCCTTAAGAGATACTTATAAGATTTTGTATCGACTACATTACTATTGATGTTTGACTTGTAATGACGTTGCAGCTTGTCACGATCCGGATTTTTCACCATCGGGAATCGTGATGGCGCCTACTCGTAGAAGCTAGGCAAGCCAATTTACATACTGATCGATTAAATACATGTTCCTTTCTAATAATTAACAACATTAAAATAAAAGTAACGGGATTAAAATCATAACGGAAGTCTCAATTTTAAATAGCTGAATAAAATATGGAATCCCAACATGTATCTGTGCCCAAGAACTGGAGTCACATACTCACGAACATCTAAGAAGTACGAAACACAAAGTCTGAAAGAAACATAAATCTGTTTGTCTCGAATACAAGGATGCAATAGTCTAAAAGAGAGAATAAGAGAGAGACGTCGGGCCTGCGGATGCCTGCAAGGCTACCTCGAGTCTCACGATACTGAAAACTTTCTGATGTGCTATTTCTGCTGCTCGAAACCTGGACTTGTACAAAATGCACAAAGTGTAGCATTAGCACAATCGACCCCATGTGCTGGTAAGTGTCTAGCCTACCCGGCGAAGTAGTGACGAGGCTAGGACCAGACTTCAGATAATCCTGTGCAGATGTAGATACAAGTACAATAGAAAAGTAGTAGGAACATAACAATTTTAACTGGGGAAGAGAGCATGCTTTATGGGTAACAAATATAAACAAAATATTAGGAAATAATGGTACGTACATCTAAAGTTTAGCTTCTAGCAATAATGAAAAGACAAGGCAACTTTTATATTCCACTCATTTTGTTGCACGAGTGCAATCCGATCCCATTTTTTAATTTTTCGTAGTAGGCGTACCACCCGCGCCCATTCCAATATCACTCGTGGTAGGCGTACCACTCGCTCCCATGTCAATATATCATGTGTGGTAGGCGTACCACTCACTCCCATATCAATATATAATATGTGTTAGGCGTACCACTCGCTCCCATTTTAATTATCATATATGGTAGGCGTACCACTCGCTCCCATTTCAGTATATCATGTGTGGTAGGCATACCACTCGCTCCCATTTCAATATATCATGTGTGGTATGCGTACTACTCGCCCCCATTTCAATCCAACACAGTATCACAAAGAAAATTCCCGCAAGGGAACAAGATAATATAATGTTTTCCCGGCAAGGGAGGGTCATTTATAACCAATCCTATTCAACTTCTTCTCTACACAACAAATATCACTATTCAGTCACAACTTTCATAGGATCAACCGAGGGTACACAATTAACAAAATTAAGACTCACGGTCATGCTAGACACCAATGTATAGATACTCGTCATTATGTCTATGCATCTTACTCGATCAATTAGCAAGTAGCAAAATAAGACTCAACTCTTATTCCCTCAAGCTAGGGTTAAACCATACACTTACCTCAACTTCCATGGCCAAATCAATCCACAACGACTGCTTTCCCATTCAAATTCGGCTCCAACTCAATCAAATCTATACAATAAGGACTTCATAATATCAATATAGGCTAAACAAATCAAACCCAATGCCTACATATAGATTTCCAAGCTTTCTTCTCAATAATTTCAAAAATTGACCCCGAGCCCGCTTGGTCAAAACATGAGGTTTGGATCAAAATCAAATCCCCCATTCACCAGCCCGAGTATATAATTTGTTTTCAAATTTGACCCCAAAACGAGGTCTAAATCAAGAAAATATAGAAAATCCTAACTCTACCCATTTCTACCGTAAATCACATGATTTGAACTTAGGAATTTGATAAATGGTGATGGAAAATGAAGAAAACAAGTTAAACAATACTTACCCAAGAAGCTTTGGTGAATAGATTCTCTAATAATCGCCTAAAAGCTTTGGAGAAGAAAGGGTTCGTGTATTTGGTAAAAACTTCTCGTCATTGTTCTATTTTTGTGTATTTTAAATAACTGGGCGAATTTTCTCTTCGCGTTCACGACTGGTGGGTCATGTTCATGAAGTGTAGGCTTGACTAATCATCGTGTTCACGAGCATAGAGGTGCGAATGCGTAGAGTAAAAGGTTGGGATCCGAGGTTTGGTCTATGTGAACGCGTGGTGAGTCATACGAACTTGATTAAGGGGGGCGGGGAGGAGGGGTCCTACAACTATGCGAGTGCGGGAAGCTGAACGCGAAGGGAAAAACAAGGCTAAGCCTTCAGAGGAAAATTACCCTACACAATCGCGAGGGTAGTGACGCGAACGCGAAGGAGGGAGGACTCAGAGCTATGCGAACGCGGAAGCGAACGCGAACGTGAAGAAGACTTTTCTGCAACAGCTGAAGCTTATTTTCTGCAAATTTTCTAAGTACAAAACCACCCCGGAACACCTCCGAAATACTCCCGAACCCTCGGGACTCCTAAATAAACACATACATTGACTCAACCTGGTAGTCGACCTTTATCGATATTACAATGTGTGTCCGGGGCAGCTCACCCCATCTCTGTATAAGCTCCTGGCGATGTTGCTGAAATTCGCGGAGTTGGCTGGCCGGACTGTTACGCTGCAGCACGTGCTTGCTCTATACGCTCTCGAGCGAGTTCGGGGGAGTATGATCCGGATGGTTCCGCGCGGTCGTAGGGTTTGACAGCTACTCTGGATGACGAGGTCGAGCCTCGTCAGTTTGAATAATTTTTCTATATTCGGACTGGGCATTAAGTGGCGCCCTCTCCAATAATTTTTCTATATTGAATAAGAGCCTCGTTCCTTTTCTTTTTTCGGACAGTCACCGTTTTTGTTATATTTCTGTAGCAAACAGTTTACCCCCATCTCTATTCACCGATCTGCACGGATGGCTCGAAGTCGTCCTTCCGCATACTGAGGGGGTCCGTTCGTGGCTGTCTTTTTGGAGGAGATATGGCTGGGGGCCGGTTGTAGGTAGGAGGTTTGCCCTCTTAGTATGTGATTTATTCCGATAGTTGCTATAAACTGGACTGATCCAATTCTGTATTTGTAGGGAGGGCGTACCGCGGTAGGGCTACTCAATTAGTATTCAGGCGGCCTGGTGCGATTGCCAGATTTTTTGCTGCGTCGATGCCGAGCTAGGTGCGAAGGGCCGCCTCAGTCGAGTCTTTCGTGGTGTCGTCTCATGTACGCCTTTTAATCGGTGGTGGAGGCCTGTCGGGGACTGTTCGCCAGCGGGATGGTTCGTCTTCTTATGACGAGGAGGACATGCCTTTAATTAGGCGTAGGGTTATCTCCTCTTCGGCCCCGTTAACGGCCCAGCCCGCTTCTGTTGATGTGATAAATGTGGACTCCTACCCCGCTTCCGGGGCAAGGGAGAATGTGGACGCGGCGCATGCCCCAGGTGGTGGGCCGGGAGAAGGTGAAGCTCAGGCTCAAGAGGATCGAGAGGGGAGTGTTGCCCCTACCGCTCAATTTTCCACTCATATGGTAGAGGTGGGAGAACCTTCTCGGGTAGTTATAGATATCGGTGGCTCGAGTACTCCTTCGACGAAAGTGGCGACGGTGGGAGAGGGTTTCCCGTCCGACTCTGATTTGGATTCTGAGGACGTCCGCATGTTTCGTGATGGGATCACGAATGCGGCAGTCCATCCGGACGGGAGGCCGCGTGTAATTGAGATTCCGGTGAATGAGAACTTGTTGCTAAGGGACTCTACTTTGGTGTTGCAGCTTGATCAGTTGTGTTCTGCGGTTGAAGCGTAGGTTGGCCGAAGCCTCTGCCTGGGTGGACGAGCTTCAAGGGATTATCCATGCCAACGATTCCCAGTTGTCGTTGGTGAGGGCTGTGCCGCCTTCAGTGAGGGCGGCCTTGAGGAGCGGATTAGGGTTCTGGAGTGGAACGCTCAGGATGCAGCGGGGCAAATTGTGCTCCTAGAGGAGGAGAACGGGCGCATTCAAGAACAATCTACTTTTATGGGTAGCTTCCGGGAGGCTTGGGTTTATGCCGAGGCCCAACAGGATATATACAAGCACATGTTCGAGGCTGGTATCATTTTTGAAGCAATTTTCGAAGGGTGCGCCAGTGGGCGCGGGAGGCTCGCGAGGAGTGCAATTTTGATGCTGTGACGCCCAGTATTGACGACGGCGCCGGTGGGAGTTTGCTGGAGCTGACAATGATGTGGGAGCTGCCATGGCGAAGGCGGAACGGGTGGTGAGGCGACGAGGGCAGGTGACGGTAGGACTAGCGCAGGTAACGGTACCGATGGCCCCGAGTAAAAAAATGATTAGTTGATGATTTTCTTGATGGTTGTTGCCGTGCATTGTTATTTATCTCCTTTCTTTTCCGCTTTATTGTCATTTATTTTTCGTGCAAAATTTGAATGGGGATGGACGGGCGTGGCTCGCAAGTGTCCCTTTGAATTAAGGGGGAATTCCCATTTTCGTGTTGCTTTATTACTGCTTGTATCATTTATGTTTTCCCTCAGTTTGGTTGTTGTCGATTGTCCTAGATCGAGGGCTCATAGCCTGAATATCGAACCATCTATGGTTGAATCAATTTAGCGGGGGATCGCGGCTTGGGCCCCAGTTCGAATTGTCGTTAAACATTGATTGAGTATTTTTGAGTCGAGTGTTCATAGCCCGAGTGTCGATTCGATCTAGGTTGAACTAATTCGGTGAAGATTTATGGCCTGAGTCTCAGTTCAACTAACGTTGAACATCTGTTGAAAGTTTTGAGTCGAGAGCTCGTAGCCCGAGTGTCGATTCGACTGAGGTTGAGCTGATTCGGCGAAGGCTCACGGCCTGAGTCCCGATTCAACTATCATTAGAGCATTTGTTGGCTATTTGGAGTCGAGGGCTCGTAGCCCGAGTCGTACTTCAACCGCGGTTGAATTAATTCAGCGAAGGCACATGGCCTGAATCTTAGTTCAACTATCGTTGAACATTGTTGATTCAACCGAGGTTGAATTAATTCGGCGAAGGCACATGGCCTGAGTCCTAGTTCAACTGCCGTTGAACATTTGTTGAATATTTTGAGTCGAGGGCTCGTAGCCTGAGTGTCGATTCAACTAAGGTTGAATTGATTCGGCGAAGGCTCTTGGCCTCAGTCCCAATTCAACTGGCGTTGAATATTGTTGAATATTTTGAGTCGAGGGCTCGTAGCCCGAGTCTCGATTCAACTGAGATTGAATTGATTCGGCGAAGGCTCATGGCCAGAGTCCCAGTTCAACTATCGTTGAACATTTGTTCAATATTTTGAGTCGAGGGCTCGTAGCCCAAGTCGTATTTCAACTGTGGTTGAATTAATTTGGCGAAGGTACATGGCTTGAGTCCTAGTTCAACTGTCATTGAATGTTTGTTGAATATTTTGAGTCGAGGGCTCGTAGCCCGAGTCTCGATTCAACTGAGGTTGAATTGATTCGGCGAAGGCTCATGGTCTAAGTCTCAGTTCAACTGTCGTTGAACGTTTGTTGAATATTTTGAGTCGAGGGCTCGTAGCCCGAGTCGTATTTCAACCGTGGTTGAATTAATTCGGCGAAGGCTCATGGCCTGAGTCCCAGTTCAACTGGCGTTGAACATTGTTAAATATTTTGATTCAAGGGCTCGTAGCCCGAGTCATATTTCAACCATGGTTGAATTAATTCGGCGAAGGCTCATGGCCTGAGTCCCAGTTCAACTGGCGTTGAACATTGTTGAATATTTTGAGTCGAGGGCTCGTAGCCCGAGTGTCGATTCAACTGAGATTGAATTGATTCGACGAAGGCTCATGACCTGAGTCTCAGTTCAACTGTCGTTGAATATTTGTTGAATATTTTGAGTCGAGGGCTCGTAGCCCGAGTCATATTTCAACCGTGGTTGAATTAATTCGGCGAAGACTCATAGCCCGAGTCGCAGTTCAACTGGCGTTGAACATTGTTGAATATTTTGAGTCGAGGGCTCATAGCCCGGGTCGTATTTCAAAAGTGGTTGAATTAATTCGGCGAAGGCTCATGGCCTAAGTCCCAATTCAACTGGCGTTGAACATTGTTGAATATTTTGAGTCGAGGGCTCGTAGCCCGAGTGTCGATTCAACTGAGTTTGAATTGATTCGGTGAAGGCTCATGGCCTGAGTCTCAGTTCAAATGTCGTTGAACGTTTGTTGAATATTTTGAGTCGAGGGCTCGTAGCCCGAGTTGTATTTCAATCGTGGTTGAACTAATTTGGCGAAGGCTCATGGCCCGAGTCTCAGTTCAACTGCGTTGAACATTGTTGAATATTTTTAGTCGAGGCCTCGTAGCCCGAGTCGTATTTCAACCGTGGTTGAATTAATTCGGCGAAGGCTCATGGCCTGAGTCCCAGTTCAACTGGCATTGAACATATTTGAATATTTTGAGTTGAGGGCTCGTAGCCCGAGTCGTATTTCAATCGTGGTTGAATTAATTCGGCGAAGGCTCATGGCCTGAGTCCCAGTTCAACTGGCGTTGTACATTGTTGAATATTTTGAGTCGATGGCTCGTAGCCCGATTCGTATTTCAACCATGGTTGAATTAATTCGGCGAAGGCTCGTGGCCTGAGACCCAGTTCAACTTGCGTTGAACATTGTTGAATATTTTGAGTCGAGGGCTCGTAGCCGGAGTCGTATTTCAACCGTCGTTGAATTAATTCGGCGAAGGCTGGCCTGAATCCCAGCGTGTAGATGAGGTGAATCAGGCTTGCTCTGATCGGGTTGTTTTCCCCTTTCTTGACGTTTTCCCTTTTCTTTTGATTTCAGGAAGAGTTACGCGATCTTGCTAGGAAATCCCCACAGACGGCGCCGAATTATTTGACTCATAAATGTTTGCAAGCATTTATGAATTTAGAACAATCAATGAAAATGAAGATCCAATCATAACAAGTCGTAACATATCTGAAATTTAATAAGAGAATAGATAATGGAAATACTTGCATGGACAACAAAAAATATTGGTGATCGTTATTCATGATAATGGATTAATGTGCCTCTCCATGAAGAGGTTCAGATCTTTACAATCATGTTTCAATAGATCTACCGTTATTCTGTTTTTTTTTGTCTTGGGTTCCCACTCTGTGTTTTACTCTGTATTTCTTAGAGCCCCCATGGGGAGAGAATGGAACCTCTTTTCTGATGTGTGCCCTTGTATTTATAGACATTTGTTGTACGAGTTGACTTTCTTGGAGATCGGGCCCATATTAGGGTGTTATTTCGGACATATCCGAAAAGTATCGACCCCGGCCAAGGCTTTGGGCGTATACGGGTAGTATTCTCGATTGAGGCGATCTTGGCGCCTGTTATGTTTGTGCTAGTCGAAAGGAACGGTCAATCTGATTGATTGTCGCAAGATCGAATTATGACCCATACAATATTAACAGAATGTTCAAAAAGCTTTCTTATTGCACAAGCTACCCAAACACAAGATAGAAGATACGATGGCAATGGCGATGGCAGAGGATAGCAACTTCGAAGATGACCAACTACATGCTATGTCCACTGATGAGATTCGTAGGTCTTCTCACCTCTTCAAGTATGAAATTTGAATGCTTTTGTTTTTCCATTTTTGATTATTGGTGCTTTTTTTCAAGTAGTTTCTTTTTCAAATCTGAAGGTGATGGATTCACTATTTTTTTTGCTAGTCCTGACGGAACCAATTAAAAATGGAAGGGCTATGGTGGTTAGGTTGAAAAGTTGAAGGTGAAAGATGAGAGAGAGGGAGAAATAGATATTGGGTAGGGGGATACAAGAGATTTGAGGGATACCAAAAATTTAAGGGGAGAGAGAAAAATAATACAAAGTTATTTTATGGATTAAGGGTAAGAGGTGATCATAAATATATAGGTATTTGACTATAAAAAATTAAAAATTAGTTATGAAATATAATTCTTTAAAAAGGTATTTATTTAAAATAAATAAGATATCAATATTTACTATAGGAGGTAAAAATTCCATATTATTTGACCTATAACTAGAGTAAAACCGTAGAATGCCACTACTAAGCATGAACATATTTTGGTGCGCACATTATTATTGTTTACCATTATGCCCCTTCAAACAATAGTATTATTTTCGAATTTTTTATCTTGTTGTTAGCAATGAGATTTACAGAAAGGAAAAATGAGAATAAAGATACATAAAATGAAAATAAACTTAATAAACTTGTTTTGATTGAAAGAAAGTGGAGAGGAGAAAGCAGATAAAAGCAAAACCTTTTATCTTCTCACTCATTAGGCTTGTCATTTATGAGTAGGAAAATAAGATTTCTTCTTTATTTCCTTTGTGATTTTTAATTTCATAATATGATTTTAGTTTAGTGGATCCTTATTTCTAAGATGTCTAAATCATATATTCCTATTCCTATTTGGAGAAATTAATAAATTCAAATATGGAGAGAGATTCACATGAAAAAAAGAAACAGAGGAGGAGCCTAAAGTCCCAATCAGTCCGTGAGGTGTGTATGTGACTCTTCCCTTCAGTGAAAAATATGGCTCTTTCGCATTGCCCTTTGGATCTTTTTTTTATTACTAATTTCTTTTTCTTTTTTAAAAAATAAAGGTACCAGCTCCTGAAAAATTTTAGGGATCTTTTCACACATAACTGATCTGAATATACTATTTATTTGTTCTAACTAATATACTTAAATTATATATTGTTAGACATATATATATATATATATATATATATATATATATATATATATATATATATATATATGTCTAACAATATATAATTTAAGTATATTAGTTAGAACAAATAAATAGTATATTCAGATCAGTTATGTGTGAATCGCTTACTTTTTATTTGAATAACTGGATGAATTGTTATTTAGGTTAATTCTTCAAATTGTGAGTATTTGGAATGCCATGGTACATGGATAGACTGTTGGTCACTGCACTACCCTTCACTTTACGATTCTATACTATACGAAAAACCTACGACCGTTAGGTTCTGCTAGAATGGAAGATGGAAACACTATTGATTGCGATGGGATAAAAAAAAATACTATAGGAAAATGATATGTTGGTAATACTGCCATATGTAACTTTAGCATCCACGTAAACCAGCTCGCTGTCGTTCTCTATCTGGGGCCGGGCCGCCAGCTCAAACTCACTCCACGTGTCTCAGTGTAAAACATTACTTAGTTATGTTATTCCATTCTTTTTAAAAAATCATAATTGTTATGAATAAAATTTTATTTAGAGTGAATGTCTATTTTCTCGAGAGTTTTACTTTGTAACTAAGTCATATTTCTTCTATAAATAGAGGGGTCTTATCCTATTGTAAATTATCCCAAAAATTCAATAAGAATTTCCTCTCTCTTTCTCTGCAATATTGTTCTTTCTTCTTTTATTATTTCATAACACGTTATCAGCACGAGACTCTAACCAATTGAGTAGAAGCTTTGGGATTGAGCACAATGATTGTCAATTGTTCCATGGACTTCCTTCGTGATTAAATTTTGGATTTAAGGTAAGTATTTTACCGTTTTCTCTTTTATTCTATACTTTGATTTTATATACAAGCAAAGACAACAAAGTTTAATTATAACTCTAATGGAGTTTAAGAAATTACAACCACCCAAAGTGGCAAAGTTTCTATGTCTTGTCATGATTAAATTCATGTATGATTGTGGGCAAAGAATTGAAAACTCGTCCTATTGAATTTGCTCCATTCTCATTCTCTTTAGAGAATGTGATAGCAATATGTGCTAAGTTTGAAAGAAGACAAAATTATTAACATGAATGTATCAATGGATGTGGACGTGGCAATAGACGAAATTATAATCGCCATCATTGTGATAATGAGAACAACAAATATTCTCAAAATAATCCTTCACTCTGTGAAAGTAATATTTGTCATCGATTTGACATGAGATTTTATAAAGCACATATAGATGATTATAGTCCATTCATGATGTGAATGTGACAACAATCTTACTTATGAATACATATTCATTCTTCAGAGAATATGAAAGTGCTAGTGGTAGTGAATATACCACACTCACCTCTAGAAGAAGCTTTGAGATGATACCATAAATAATGTCATTATTATGGCATGAATGGTCATTGGTCACGTACCTATCGTACACCAAAATATTTTGGCATTGTGATTATTAAAAGACAACGGTAATGCAAGAAACATATCTTGCATATAACTTTGGCCATGACCATAATGATATAAGTTTCTCTTTAAAAGAGATATTCACAATATAGGTGTTGATGATCATGTGGTACTACCAATTAATTGAGAGCTCTGGAAGAGCCAATTACCACTATTTTGGAATTGTGTTGTAGTAAGTCTCAAAGAAACATATTCAGTTTCCAAAGTATTCGCGAAAGCGGTTGATTATACTGAGACTATAAATAAAGGAAAGATTTAATATCTTCTATTACTACAACTTGTAGCGGGGCAATATGTATGTAAAAAGCTACCCGCTTTATCTCCAATTTGTACTACATAAACAAAAGAATACCACAATGAAGTGTATATTTTATAACCTATATCATAATAAACGTGGAGTTTATTCATAATTGCACACATCATGGTGTAAATCTGAAATTTATCAATATTGATAATTTATTCCGTTGGCATAATTGATTTACCCATATCAATTTAAGTATGATGTGCAAAAATAAAGAGAATTCACATGGGTAAATATTAAAGAACTAGAAAGTTCTTTACGGATTCTTTTATGTGCATGTTCTCATTAATTAATATACCAATTAAAATTGGGATTGAATCCCATGAATACTGGAAATATCAAAGGTGAATATGAGCTCATTCACCTGCCATGTATACCACATAAGATGCATCTATGAGATGGTTACATGTGCAATTATTATTAACCCGCAACATGGCCGGTGTGTGCGAGATAACTTGCTCAATAATTTAATTTAGAGCATATTCCAGATTTTTTATTCAAGAAGTTCATCTTGATAAGTTGGTTTACATCACAGCTGGTTTAGCAAAATGATTTATTGAGTGCCTCCACTTAATAGCTAAACTAATGCTTATGAGAACAAATTTTATATATATCAGTTTGATATATGTTATATATGAAAGTATATTATTTTCTCCCCTCACAAGTGGTTCAGGGCCAGGAACCAAATAATTCCATCTTATTATTATTATTGATGCGCGGTGTATATTTTGATTAACACCATAACACACAAAGATGAGTTCTCAAAGTTGAGGAAACGAGTTAGTTTTCTAATATGAGGGGGAGACAAGATATAAAAGTTGAAAAAAGTTACGAGGAATAAATTATCGTTTATGCATCTAGATCCTCGAATAAAATAATATGAACTTGGAGTTCATAAATGGATAATTCATGTGCAATTTATTGCAAAGCATGCCAGACGCATTTGCTGATTCAAAGAAAGTAACAATATTCTCACTGCAAATGCTCATATTATAATAAGTCCTAGAAGGACAAAGTCTGTGGTAAGCTTAAAGCGTATAGACATTCGGTTTTCAAATAAACTTCTTGATAAAGAAGATGAACAAATGGTCATAATAAAGGAGGCAAGTGATCTAGAAGATCACATGACATTGCACTTCATAATATCTCATGAGAGATTCAGGTACCTGAATATATGAATGAAGAGATCTTTATGTTATGTCGTTATGAAAATATATTGAAACCGATATAAAATCCTTGTCGACGTCAACCTTCAAGATGCTAGTGCACAAGATTGGGATGCGAAGGCTTAAGGATGTGAATTGATGCTCTCATTAGGGGGAGTTAATGCGCGTTGCACTTTTTTTCCCTTACAAGATTTTATCCCACTGGGTTTTCCTTGCGAGGTTTCTAACGAGGCAACCAAAAAGCGTATTGTAGATATGTGTACTCTTTTTCCTTCTTTAGAATTTTCTTTTCCACTGTGTTTTATTTTAGTTAAGGTTTTAACGAGGCACATTATCATTGAATAGACATTCAAGGGGGAGTGTTATGAATATAATTCTATTTAGAGTGAACCTCTATCTTTTGGAGAGTTTTACTTTGTGACTAAATCATATTTCTCCTATAAATAGAGGGGTCTTACCCTATTGTAAATCATCCCAAAAATTCAATAAGAATTTCCCCTCTCTTTCTCTACAATATTGTTCTTTCTTCTTTTATTATTTCATAACAATAATTCATTAATTGGTACGATGTTCTTTACATCAAAAATTCAAATTAACTTCTTATTTATTTTGTTTTCAACATTCTTTCGCTAACACTAATAGATTATATATGTCCAATTAATATCTTATATCTATCTAATCAACTTTATCCTATAAAATCAAGCAAACCGAATACTACTCCCTCCCGACCAAAATAAGTTATTTTTTTTATATTTTTCTTATGGTCTAAAATAAATAATTTTTTTCAGATTTTAAGAATGAATTAATCATTTTTTCTATATTGTCCTTGGAGTAAATAATGTTGAAATATATGTTAGAAGTATTTATATGTGATAGTAAATGTTAATATGGTCAATTCTATCACTAATTAATACTACTAAAAAGTGAATTTCTTAATATGTATAAAAAACATCCAAAAAAATCACTTATTTTGGACCGGATAAAGTACATTTTATACTTTTGGAATTTTGACTAGGAAATAATTACTGACTTGACTAATCATAAGATTTCACTTCTTGATGCCGTTTATCTTTGTGTGTCTGTCTTTGCATAATTGAATTAAGGTTTATGATTAGGTGTTAATGGTTCGGTTCCATTTGAAAATTGATTCTGTGCAATGAAAGTTTAATTTTTTTTCGCACCATTTTAAGTAAGGCGTTTAGACATAATTTGGTTGAAGTATTGGAATAAAATAATTTGGTTGAAGTATTAAAAAAAAAAAAAGCATTCCAGGTGTCATGCGCAAGCTAGCAAGCAAATGATCTTAAGCGACGATAAATCCAACAATAGAGAGAAATCTACCAAAAGAGATACAAACATTTAACGTGGTTCGGTCAACTGACCTACGTCCACAACGGAGATGAGCAATCCACTATAGTAAAAGAAAGTACAAAATATCGGGAGAACAACCTCACGAAGAGGCAAACACAAGTGACACACTAACATTTGTTCCGAAAAATTCTCCCCCTAAACACTACTCTCAAGCCCCTTATGGCTACATTGTGAATGCTACTGAATGAGAAGGAAGGATCCTCAATTTATAGAAGTCCAAACCATTTCCTACAAGAAAAGAGACTAGCCAAATATGAAAGAATTTCTAATTTTCTTTTACAAAAAAGGAAAATCCAACTTAGGTAATTATATTGTCCATTTCCTTCAAGAGATTGGAAAATCAAATATGATAAGAAAATTATGGCAAATACCTAACATGATCCGAAATTAAAAATTATTATTAATAGGGGCGGATGGAGTATTGCTTCTTGATCGTATTCGAATGTTATTTACATTTATCGTCATCTTATTAACAGATGAATAGAGTGTTGTGTCATCGAGTTCATCCGAAATTAATTAAAACATAAGTTTACGTGAAAAATATCCTAAAATTATAACAAATAGTCGGTTTTAAGGCATAATTTTGTAAATACAATATTTTCAATATTAAGAATCTTAACGGCTGAGTTCTTAGAATTTAAATCTAGTTTGTGCCTCTACTTCTTAAAATAATATTGAATAAATATAAGTGATGATGAAATCTAAATTTTTATATTGAACACTAGAATATAGAGAAAAAATTAATAGAATTAAAAATAGAGTGACGGTATACATTGTCACACGGTACGGACGTCTATAGCAAAAGTAATACAAGGACGGGAGGAAGAGCACTCTCTAATTGACAACATTATTACGTAAGAATTAAAAATAACAAGTTTCGTATGCCTAGAGTTTATAACATGATAGACTTTGAAATGCAAAATTTATAATGTTTGGTTCATCAATCATTTATTTTATTTTGTATATAAAATTAAAATCCAACATGATTACTTGGTGTAATAACGAACATATAAATTAAACAGGATTTTTATTTTAACGAAGTTAATAATCAGTTCAGTTAAGTTTTATTCGATCAGCTGGAACTTTAAATAATTATTATCCTTAATTGATGTATTATTAGTTCGGTATTATCGCTTTTTCCTCTAATCCTTTGACTTGAGCAATCTAACTGTAAAATATTTTATCTGTTTAGTGTTTCTTTTTCTACTCTCGTTTGGCTGAATTTGTTCGGTGCCGTGACCGTAAATTCTTTATTCGTACGTGTACAGTAACCATTAGTCCAGTCTTTAGACTTCTTTTCATTTGGGTATTTGACAGGAACTAATCTTTTGACTGAAACAATACTATAATCGTAAAATTAACTTAGACGAAACATCTGGCATGTTCAGAGGATGGAAGTCGAATACTTTTTCTTTTTTCTTTTTGAGCAATGAGAGTTGACTTTGAGTCTTTGAGTACGTGTCGCGAGCCGTCTTAATCTAATTATAATAATCAAATGTGTCAAATAGGTAGCTGATTTTTCACGTATTAAAATGGACCGACCGAGTCTATAAGTTAAGCGTGCCAATGACCCATCCAAAAGTTATTTTGATTGAGATAAAATGGATTAAGATAAGCAAAAATTTGGGTCATAACTCAACTGGCTCGATTCTCACCAAACTTGATTAATATGTGTGTTTTCTTATGAATTATTTAATTATCAAATAGGATTTATTTTTCTTTTGTTATGGTCATATATAACATATTAATAAAAAAGAATTTGTTTGGCTCAAAAGTAATTGATCATTTTATGAATACAAAACAATATATGTAGATTGAGGGCCAATCATAGCAAGTCGTAACACATCAAGAATCTAGTAAAGGAAAAGATAATAAAAGATGATCTCGTTAGCAACATAAAATATGGGTGATCTTTATTTATGACAATAGGGTGGTATGTCTCCCCATAAGGAGGTTCATAGCCTTACAATCATGTTTATTTGGATCTGCCATCTTTCTGCTTTTCTTTGGAGGGTTCTCTCTACTTGTTTCGCTCTGCATATTTTAAGAGCTCCCATGGGGAAGGAGAGGACCCCATTTGGCCCTTTTCCTTGGTATTTATAGATGTGAATTGCATAAGTCGACCCTTGATGGCTGGAGCCACGTTTAAGAGGTCCTCATTGGCATACCGGATAGGATGTAACCTTAATGATCATCTATGACGAGTATGAATTGTTGCTAATTAAGAGCGGTCGTGCCACTTATTAATTTTGCATTCGCCG
>JASVEL010001206.1:0-22497 GCA_032618575.1 Nicotiana noctiflora
CTTATTATGTATGCGAGCATCATCGACAAAGGGAAGCAGTGCGCAAACAGTTATGCGAGTATGGTGTACATAGTTTACTCGAAATTTCAAGGGCGTAAGGCTCGTTCCACCCTTATTGATAGGGCTCTTCATTTTTCTTTGGTTGGCGAGATGTCGACTGTGTTCAAGTGGACATTTTATGATGCTAATCATGGTGGCCCCCGTTTCGGTAGAATTGAACCGTTTTTTACAGTTGGATGCGTTAATGACATCCATCAGTTTTCCCGAAAATCAATTATATTGCCTATAAGACGATTTGGGATATTCAATTCTTGACATTCTGCAGTTTACTTGCGAGGTTTTGGAGTATTTGTTTCTTGTGAACTTAAAGTCTTTTCTCTCTTGCAACGAGCTTTTCACTGTTTTTCGTCAAATCCGGCATTCCATTCCCTTTTCTTGACAACTGAGTAATGGCCAGTTCTTCTTCTCATGGAGTTCTTCCGGTGGGTGTGCTGGTCAATCCCCCGGTGGTTGAAGGACCATCTCCGGCGCAGGGAGGAGGAGAGCAGATTGAGGCTGAGGGGGTCCCATCCATAGACGAAATACTCCCCATAATTGGAGGCCCGGCGGTAAATTTCACCGCCGATGGAGGGGAAGACCCCGTGGATGAGGCCCCACTGATGGGGGAGGCGGGCATGGCCCAAATGCGGTAGCAGGGGTACATGCCTTTCTCACGCTGATGTTGTTCTTGCTCGACATGAGGAGAGGGTCCACACTGATCACGCTGGGTACTGTATTTTTTATGCGTACCAATTTAGGATTGGGGTTCAGGGTCCCGCTTCCCAACTTGGTGGTGGACTTCTGCCGCTATTATGAGGTATGTCCGGGGCAACTCGCCCCCTCTCTCTACAACCTCCTGGCGATGTTTTTAAAGTATGGGGAGTTGGCTGGTAGGACGGTTACGCTCCAGCATGTACTTGCCATGTACGCTCCTCAGTGGGTGCAGGGGACTATGCTTCGGATGAGCCCGCGTGGGTCGAGGGGGCTGACATCTGCATTGGATGATGAGGTTGAACCTCGGCCGTTCGAGCAGTTCTTTTACATTGGGACTGAGCACTTAGTAGCTCCTTCCCCAGGATTCCACAAAGCCTGGAATCACAGACGTGAGTTATATTTTAGCGGCAATCTTTGTTCTTTAATTTCCTTTTCTACTGTGCTCAGGTCATTATTGCTTTTGCTATTGCTTTTATAGCCGAAAGGTCGCCACCGGCTTTATTTACTGGCTGTGCGGATGGCTCGAAGCCGTGATTCCACACACCAAGGGGATTCCCACATGGGTGTCCTTTTGGGAGAAATATGGACGGGGGCAAGCCTTGGATAAGCAATTATGCTTTTCAGACTCGTCACGTTTCGAGCTTAGTAAATCCTCTGGCTGACCTTGTCTTTTGTTACAGGAAGAGTATATCGAGGCAGAGCTCCTCAACTAGCGTTTTGGCAACCTGGTGCTTTTTCTAGGTTCTTTGCGGCACCGGTGCCATGCCGTGTTCCGAGGGCCGCGTCGGTTGAATCTTTTGCGACGCCCTCTCCTTCCCGTCCTCTGTTTCGTGATGAAGGTCCGTCGTGGACTGTCCGCCTGAGAGACGGCTCGTCTTCGTGTGACGAGGAAGAGAGGCCTTTGATTAGGCGTAGGGTTGTCTTCACTCCGGCTCCTCCAATGGCAGTTGTGCCTGTTCCTCATGTCGTAATAAATGTTGATTCTTCTCCTTTTGAGGCGGGAGAGGGCATGGCTGTGGCACACACTCTTGAAGATAGGCCGAGGGAAAATAACGTTCAGATCCGTGCGGACCGAGAGGGAAGTGCCGGTCCAACGACCCAGTCTTCTACCCACGTGGTTGAGTTGGGGGAGGCTTCTCGGGTGGTTATGGATATCAGTGGGTCAAGTTCTCCTTCGGCGAAGGTGGCGGCGATAGGAGACGGGTCCACCTCCGACTTGGATTTGGAATCTGAGGATATCTGCATGTTCTATGACGGTGTCACAAGTGCGGCTGTTCTCCCGGATGGGAGGCCACACATTATTGAGGTCCCAGTGGATGAGAATTTGTTGTTGCTGGATTCGAGTCTGGTGTCGCAGTTTGGGCAGTTGTGTTCTGTGGTGGAGAATGAGTCGTTGATAGGGGTTACAGATGTTGTTCTGATGAATGAAGTGGCCGTGATGGGAATAAGGGTACGTATTCAGAGGTGGAAGCTTGTTTGCTTTCCCTTTATCTTGTTTTTTTTATTTCCAGCCTGACCCGTCGTTTTTCATTTTGAAGGCTTTTTTGCTGCAGGTGGAGAGTCTCCGCCGAGCCAACATTCGATCCGGGGTATTTTTGCGGGTGTTTGACAAATGTTGTCGCTATCGAGACAAGTGCAGGGAGATGAGTGAGCGTGTGAGGACTGATCCATGTAACCGGGCATTGGTTGAAGAATTGGCGAGGAGGGAGTTACAAGCGAATCAAGCGCTTGGTCGCATAAGGGCCTTAGAAAACCAATTGCGTCGGAAGGATGATGAGCTCGAGGCTAGGTGGAGGGCCTCGATTGAATATAAGCGTTTGTATTTGACTAGGGTGATGAAAGTCACCTTAGAATGGAGTGGGAAGGTTGCCGTGCTGGAAGGGGAGGTAGCGGCTTTAAAACGGAGATTGGCTGATGCCTCGGCCCTGGTGGATGAGTTGCAGGGGGTCATTCGTGCTAACGAATCTCAGTTGTCGTTGGTGAAGGCCGTTGCTGCCTTCAGAGAGGACAGTCTTAAAGAGCGGATCGGGATCCTAGAGCGGGGAGCTCAAGATGCAGTGGGGCAAATTGCGCTTTTGAAGGAAGAGAATAGGCGTATCCAGGAGCACTCCACTTTTATGGGTGGTTCTCGCGAGGTTTGGGTTTATGATGAGGCCCAGCGCGATGTGTATAAACATTTGTTTGAGGCCGACATCATATCCGAAGCCATTTTCGAGGGAGTATGCCAAAGGTCGCGGGAAGCTCGTATGGAATGTGGTTTTGACGCCGTAACGCCTGGTATTGACGACGGTGCTGGTGGGAGATTGGGGGGAGCTGGCAATTGTGCGGGGGTTGCAGGTGGCGGTGCAGATGGAGCAAGCGACGATGCGGCTAGAGTAGGTGATGGTGCGGATGGCGCTGAGTGAAATGAATAGTTTCTTTACCTTTTTAGTGGCCATTGCTGTTTTTTTTTGTACGTTGTTGTTTTTATTCTTCCTTTTTTTTGGACGATGTTTGGACGGATGTAAGTGGGAGTGGCCCGCGATTGTTTTACGTACAAGGGGGAGTTCCACTTTTGTCGTTTATTTACTGTCCGTTTCATTTGCATCTTGGGGGGGGGGCTAATTTTTGGACGTTGGTGGCCGGTCCCCTCGCTACTTGATTGGGCGTGGCAAGGCACCACATCGAGGGTGGCTCGTTCCGATCTTAATCCCGTTACGGGTGCGATCAGGCTATTCCCCGGGGAATGAAAGCTCGACCCTGTGGTTTGGCAATCGCCGAATCTCGCACGTCTTTCATCCTAGTGGGAGTTAGACATACTCACCTGGCCGGCGAAGGTACTTGCTTTGTGCCTCAGTTCACTTGTCAGTTTATCGGCGGAGGTATATTGCTTGACTCTTAATTAAATTGTAGTTGAACCTTGTTGGTTTTTTGGGGTCGAGGGTGCGTAGCTCGAGTCCTATTTCAACGTAGTTGAATTAATTGGCGAAGGCACATGGCCTGAGTCCTAGTTCAACTGTCGTTGAACATTGTTGATTATTTGGAGTCGAGGGCGCGTAGCACGAGTCCTATTTCAATCGTAGTTGAATTAATTAGCGAAGGCATATGGCCTAAGTCCCAGTTCAATTGTCGTTGAACATTGTTGATCATTTGGAATTGAGGGCGCGTAGCCCAAGTCCTACTATAACCGTAGTTGAATTAATTGACGAAGGCACATGGCCTGAGTCCCAGTTCAACTGTCGTTAAACATTGTTGATTATTTGGAGTCGAGGGCGCGTAGCCCGAGTTCTACTTCAACCGTAGTTGAATTAATTGGTGAAGGCACATGGCCCGAGTCCCAGTTCAACTGTCATTGAACATTGTAGATTATTTGGGGTCGAGGGTGCGTAGCTCGAGTCCTATTTCAACGTAGTTGAATTAATTGGCGAAGGCACATAGCCTGAGTCCTAGTTCAACTGTCGTTGAACATTGTTGATTATTTGGAGTCGAGGGCGCGTAGGTCGAGTCCTACTTCAACCGTAGTTGAATTAATTCGCGAAAGCACATGGCCTGAGTCCCAGTTCAATTGCCATTGAACATTGTTGATTATTTGGAGTCGAGGGAATGTAGCCCGAGTCCTACTTCAACCGTAGTTGAATTAATTAGTTAAGGTGCATGGCCTGAGTCCCAGTTCAAATGCAGTTGAACATTGTTGATTATTTGGAGTCGAGGGCGCGTAGCTCGAGTCCTACTTCAACCGTAGTTGAATTAATTGGCGAAGGCGCATAGCCTGAATCCCAGTACAACCGTCGTTGAATATTGTTGGTTATTTGGAGTCGGGGTGCGTAGCCCGAGTCCTATTTCAACCGTAGTTGAATTAATTGGCGAAGGCACATGGCCTGAGTCCCAGTTCATATGCAGTTGAACATTGTTGATTATTTGGAGTCGAGGGCGCGTAGCTCGAGTCCTACTTCAACCGTAGTTGAATTAATTGGCAAAGGCACATGGCCTGTGTCCCAGTTCAATTGTCGTTGAACATTGTTGATTATTTGTAGTCGAGAGCGTGTAGCCCGAGTCCTACTTCAACCGTAGTTGAATTAATTGATGAAGGCACATGGCCTGAGTCCCAATTTAACTGTCGTTGAACATTGTTGATTATTTGGAGTCGAGGGCGCGTAGCCCGAGTCCTACTTCAACCATAGTTAAATTAATTGGCGAAGGCACATGGCCTGAGTCCCAGTTCAACAGCCGTTGAACACTGTTGATTATTTGGAGTCGAGGGCGCGTAGCCCGAGTCCTACTTGAACCGTAGTTGAATTAATTGGCGAAGGCACATGGCCGGAGTTCCAGCTTGTGGATGAGGAGAATCAGGCTTACTGTGATTGGGTTGTTTTCCCTTTCCTTGATGTTTTCCCTTTTCTTTTGATTTCAGGAAGAGCTACGCGATCTTTCTAGGAAATTCTCACAGACGGCGCCAAATTATTTGGCTCAAAATTAATTGATCACTTTATGAATACAAAACAATATATGTAGGTTGAGGGCCAAGCATAACAAGTCGTAACACATCAAGAATCTAGTAAAGGAAAAGATAATAAAAGATGATCTCGCTAGCAACAGAAAACATGGGTGATCTTTATTTATGACAATAGGGTGGTCTGCCTCCCCATAAAGAGGTTCGGAGCCTTACAATCATGTTTATTTGGATCTACCATCTTTCTGCTTTTCTTTGGAGGGTTCTCTCTCCTTGTTTCGTTCTGCATATTTTTAGAGCCCCCATGGGGAAGGAGAGGACCCCCATTTGGCCTTTTTCCTTGGTATTTATAGATGTGAGTTGCATAAGTAGACCCTTGGTGGCTGGGGCCACGTTTAAGTGGTCCTCTTTGGCATAACGGATAGGCCGTAACCTTAATGATCATCTAAGACGAGTATGAACTGTTGCTATTTAAGAGCGGTCGTGTCACTTATTAATTTTGTATTAGACGATAAGAACGATTAACTTAGTCGATTAGTATAGGGTTGGATTCCGACCCATACAGAATTATTTTAAGTTGTTTTTCCACAGTTACTCATTGATCAATTTGGCTAAAAATCAGCCCAACTTTAGGTAGGTTGCGATGAACTGGGTTTATTGAATGAATTTTTACCTCCTATAGCAAAGGTTAATACCTTATTTCTTTTAAATAAATACCCATTTAAAAAAATTATGTTCCATAGATACTTTTTAGTGTTTATAGCAAAATATGTAATTTTGGTATACCTCCTACCCCTAAGCCACTAAATACGCTATTCAGTAATACTATTTTTTTTCTCTCTCTAATTTGATATATGTCATTCTCTCTTCCAAATAATACCGATTCATTGACCGGCTACCACATCTCTTGGTTGGGATTTGGGAACCTCCTCCTCTCCGGCGAAATCCAGTTGCACGACTCTCTCTCTCTCTCTCTCTCTCTCTCTCTCTCTCTCTCTCTATCTCTCTCTCCTTTCATCTCTTAGATTTTTTGTCAGACTTGAACTTGGTTATCGCAATTTCGAAATTCAAAAATGGGGGAAAAATAATTTTTTTACCCCAAAGGCAATTGCAAATCGAATCGAAGCTAAGGGCTTACAAAAGCTACAATGGTAATGTCCTCTTCATCCTATGATTGTATTTTTTGTCATCCTCTGAAAATACACGAATCAAAGCTAAGGGCTTAGAAAAGTTACGATGGGTTTTTTCCCGACGGCGGTTTCGCCGGAAATTTGGGTTTGTTCTTGAACAAAGACGACGGATATTGGGGCTGAGCAACTTGATTTTCTTTTAATATATTTCAATGTATTTTCAACGTATCACGTTGTATTCATGCATTTCATTATATTCATTGTCTTTTTTTTTCATTGTAATTTAATGTATCTCGTTGTATTTCATTATATTTACTATCTTTTTTTCTCATTGTATTTCAATATATCCCGTTGTATTTTATGTATTTCATTGTAATCAGTATCTCGCTATATGCCATGAATGTATTCATATATTTTTTTTAATTAATATAATTTATGTATTCATATGTATTATATAATTTCTTTGAAGACTGCTATAATTTTGGGATATTTTTCGGATAGTTTTTTATAACTGAAAAAGATAAATTTTCTGTGTTATAATTAAGTTTGTTGATTTATATTAGGAGTCTATTATGTTAACTGATTCACTTTCTGGTTTAGAAATAGTGTAATCCCCTATTTCACGCGTGAATACAGTCGAATACAATTATATGTCCAGCTATAATTCCATGTTTTACTCCATGAATACAGTCGAATACACTCAAATACAACAACTAATTAGCTGGGTTTCCCTGATTCACGCTTATTTTTGCTACTATATTGATGAATACAATAGCTTAAATACATCAAATAAATCTTGTAACCACAAAAAATATATCTATAATCCGTAATATAGCAAATGGTACCTATAGATGGCTAATTACTTCTAAAAGATAATATTTTATTAATATTTTCTCTTTATTAAATGGACGGGGCGGCCAACCTTGGAGGGGCTGGGCGATTCATATTTTTTTAGGGCCAATTTGACACCTCTAATTAAGATAATATATATGTTATCAAAACAATTATTTTATAAATATCTTAAAAAGTAAAAATTACATGACACATCAAACTTATATAATGTATTTACCATTCATAGCTATATTTGAAATTTATAGCAAAAAAAACATAAAATAAGAGATCAATTATTTTGAATTGAATCAAGAGATCATGTAGCTTAGTTGGTTAGAGTAGAGGTCTTGAGTTCAACTCTCAACAAGAGCATTTTTCTTTCTGTACTTTTGTATTTTGAAAGAATACAATCAATACAGGTTGTATCTTTTATATACACCTTTGTATTTCGTTTTTTACAATTGATACATGTTGTATTCATTGCGCGAACGAATACAAATGACACATGTTGTATTAATTGTGCGTTTGAATGTCAGTCAAGGGAAGTGGTTTCAGGAATGGTTGATCTGAGAGATGATTACGATTTATAGCATGTTTCATTCATCGTTGGCAGTATATGAAAGTGTTGGAATAAGGCTTTAGCTAACAAGAGGTTCTCTGCCGGAAATTGGTTGCTGGGGACAACTGCTGTGAATAGAAGTTATGGTTTAAAGTGTTTGCTTTAGGTGTTATAGCATATGTTTTTCACCTGAGGGTGCAAGTATGGGTTATTTCGGCTGGTTCGGGCTTACTCTGAGTACGGATGTGAATTTTTGATCTAGTGTATGATTTTCGAAAATTGCGGCGTGGTTCTATGATTTGGTTATGGATTATTAAATGGACTGTGAAAGTTCGGCTGTATTGTGTTATCGGGTCTATACGAGATAGGGTGACGAGGGATCACCCCGGGTATATGATTGGTAAGGTCATTCAGCTACTGGATGGCTTCTAGAACAACTCTCGATATGCTCGAGGACGAGCGCTTGTTTAAATTGGGGAGGATGTAACGACCCGATCCGTCGTCATGGAAGTTACTGACCCGTTTTCCCCATTTTATGCTTCTATATGTTTCATTATATGTGTTTGCAGAATTTGAAGTAATTCGGATAGAGTTAGGTCAGAAATGAGGCAATTAGTCTCTTTTTGGGAATGTTTGTTTGGAAAAGTCAATCGAATGTTGACTTATGAGTTAGAGGGCTCGGAAAGGATTTCTGATGGTTCGATTAGTTTCGGGGGATGATTTGTGACTTAGGAGCGCAATCGAAATTGAATTTGGAGGTCCGGTGTAGAATTAGGCTTGAGTTGGCTAAGGTTGGATTTTAGCGAATTCCGGTTGATAGGTGAGATTTTGATCCGAGGGTCGGAATTGAATTCGCGAGTTGCTGTAGCTTCGATATGTGATTTGTGATGTGTGTGCAAAATTTCAGGTCATTCGGACATTGTTTGGTTGAGTTTTTGATCGAATGCGTGTTTCAAACGTTTTTGAAGAACTTAGGCTTGAATCTGATGTGAATTGATGATTTTAGTGTTGTTAAGTGTGTTTTGATGATTGGACCAAGTTTGGATGATGTTTTGAGATATGTTGCTGCCTTTGATTGAGGTCATGGAGGCCTCGGGTGTGTTTCGGGTTATGATCACGCTCTTTTTTTATGTTTCAACGTCGTATCTTCGGACATAAAGGGGTACTATATTGAACAAATGAGCTCTGATTACTATTTTGAATGAAACATTAGATCTGTATCGTAATTACATACCCGTAGCAAAAAGAATCATCGAATTTGGACATCGTACGAGAATTTTATGACCATTTTACTAAGGTTGCCCAAAATTTTAGGTTAATGACCAAATATCCCTTGACGGCATATTAAATACCTGCACTATTTGCAAATCTTAAAACCTACATATCTCCTTGATTATAAGGTAAAATTGAGTGAATCAAAAATTTATATTCATTAGAATTTCACAAAGAATCCATTGGGAGCAGTAAAATGCGTGAACAATATACCTATAATGAGCAGGTCTAGTTTTCTTCTAATTTTAGAACAGGAAGAAGCTTCTGAGATGATTTTTAAGAGACAATTCGTGGGATTTCATCAGGTAAGATTTCTTAGACTCGGATTATATTGTTATGATGTAAAAATATAGATTAAACACTGAAAAACCAAGGATTTAAAGGGTAAAAATGGAGGTTAGGGCTTGAAACATAAGAAGGTGTAAAGTTGGAATTTGAGGAGTCAAACGGACTCCAATTTTGATGAACTTTATATGTACGGAATCGTGGAGAGACGAGGAATTCGTTGGTATAATTTTCAGAATTTTTCGAGAAGTAGGCCCTGGGCTCGGATTTTACCAACTTCGTGAATTTTGGTACTTTTTGAGTATTTTTGATTGGGTTATATTTCTTTGAGCCTATATTTATGTATTTGATGTGGTTTTGACTAGATTCGACATGCGAGGAGGTCGATACAAAGGGAAAAAGCATTGTGGACCAGTCAATGGCCGATTAGAGGTGAGTAGTTGGTATATATGATGGCCTGAGGGTTTGAAACCCCGGCTTATCACATTGTGACGCTATTTAGGGCGTGACTCATACCCCATGGCAGGTGCGGGATTGTTTATGACTGGGAATTGTGACTTGGTCCATCCCGAACAAGAATAATGCTATATTGGAAATTGATACGCACCATGTGTTGAATATATCTTGGCTTATTGCCATGTTTGGGGCCTTGTGTCGACCTGTAGCATCCTTAGAGGATGAATATCATTGTGATAGCATAATTTGTAAAATTATTGATCTCAGTCACGTTTTTAATCACTATTATGAACTGCTAAGTCACTTTTGCTGAAAGTAAATAATTAAAGTATATTCTTTTTAATGAATTAGAAATTGGAAAAAATAAATTAAAACTGTTATGCGACTCATATGCATATTGTGGACTGAGTATGGATCGGGCTGCACGCCGCAGTGAATATTATGACTGAATATGGATCGGGCTGCACGCCGCAACGAATGTTATGATTATATTGTGCTTGGGCTGAAGGAGCCCCTCCGGAGTCTATACACACCCCTAGTGAGCGCCGTCGACATTAAATGAATCAGGCTACGCGTCGTAGTGGTCATGTGCATTGCATTGCATTCATGCATTGTTATTTACTTGTGTTAACTATTATTAGGTGTTGTTGCTAGTTTGTAGCAAGATATCAGACTGTTAGTTTTAGCTTTGCTTTGTGGCATTTCATGGATTTCTTATCTTCAGACATTTTATGTGTTTATTACTCACTGAGTACTTAGTACTCACCCCTACTCCCTGCACTTTGTGTGTAAATTCAGGTACACCGGAGGTTTAGCCAAGCAGTTCTATTTATTCAGAGTTATCCGAGTTGTTGAGGTACCTGCTAGCGATCACAGGACCTGGCTACTCTTCTTATTCTAATTTTTCTTTATATATACATTATTCAGACTTGAGTATTTCGTTCAGATATTTTTGGGTCACAACACAACATTTGCAGCCAAAGTCTATCATATTCATATATGGTTGTAGAGGAACAACTCAAGATTTAATCAGAAAAAACAAGAGAGCTATCATCCGAGACATAGTTCTACGGTTACATATAGTTGTGGAATATTTGTATGATTTTCTAAAACTTAGATCGTCAGACCATTTGTTATATTATATTTTTGTTATTGTTTTTGAGAATTTAGTGTAGAGTCCAAACAGCCAATTTGTACAAATTGATAGCTGGTCAAAATAATTTTTTTGATTTGACCAAAAAGGAAAAAATTGTTGTGGGATAAACAATAATACGAACTGCATTTTCTTTTTTAAATAAAACAAGAAAAAAAGGCTATGATGAGTCAAAAGTATTCAAGTATAACATAGAATTCGCTGATAATACTATGAGTCTAAAGTATTTTTTTAACTAGGAAAGAAAATAATATTTTTTAGATCACACGAGAGTACGTTAGTGAAGAACCGATCTAAATTCTCTGAACTAAAAAAAGTAGTACCTGATATATCACCCACTTTTGGTTAAAGTTCCTTTCCTGAAATGTCTTTATGTGTAACATTAGTGGACCATTACAAAAGAATCCCAGCACATGTTTACGCAGTCTCAAATTCAGTGACGGACACAGGATTGCTACGAAGGGGTTCAAAACTCTTTTCTATTGTAGCTTGTAAGAATTAAACTCATGATCTTACGTAGATTTTGAACCCCTTTGACCACTAAACTACACTTTCGGATTGTGTTAAGGGTATTCAAAACTTAATATATATAGATAAAAAATAGATTTTAACTTATATATACGGTATAACCTTTCGGCAAAGAGTACTCGGGTGAACACCTTTGCGCCCCTAAATTCGCCCCTGAGTCTCATTTGTCATATATTGGTGCAAACTTGAATTTATTTCTGATGGAGATGTGTTTTATCTACTTCTTGAGGCAAAAATGGAGAAATGTTTAACTATATATGTAGCATGAGAGATTTAATCTGCTGACCGGACAAATATATGGAATAAAAAGAATTTACCTGAATGAGAGAAAGGATCAAACTGCAAAAAAGGCATTAATAAAGGAAGATAATAAAAATGCCTTAGAACGTAAAAGAGAAGAGAAAAAATAATGCTGGAATTAGTATTCATACACGTTACAATCTTCTTTGAAGGTCTTATTATGAAGATTACATGACATTTTTTTTTTTTTTTGTTAAGTGACGATTTTATTTATTGACTTCGTATTTTGAGGAGGGTCGGTATAGGAGAAAGTGAAAGAGAGAGGTATGCGAGATGAATGATCTTATTGTTTCACTTTAGTTTAGTTTATTTTTAGTATACGCATATATACATGTGTCTATACACACATGAGAAGAAAAATTTATAGGAAATTTGTCTCCTCTTTTAAGATTGGAACAAGTCTAGACAGCGGCGGAGGCAGGATCTCCACGAAGGGTGTTCAACAAATTTTTTTGTAGCTAGTAGAAATTGAAATCATAACCTTGAGGTAGATTTTGAATCCCCTTGAAAACAAAACTATACTTTAGGATTGTGCTAAGGGTATTCAAAACTTAATATATACAGATAAAAAAAATAGATTTTGCCTTATATATACAGTATAATATTTCAACGAAGGGTGTTCGGGTGAACACCCTTGCCCACCCCCCTCCCCCCGAAATCCGCCCCTGAGTCTAGAACGTCTTTGTTTGACCATTAATGCTTATGGACATTTATGAACTCAAGACAATTATTAAAACTAGAGGGCCAATCATAGCAGGTCGTAACATATCTGAAGTTTAACAAAGGAAAAAGATAATGGAGACATATGTAGAGATAACAGGGGATATTTAGTGATCTTTATTCATGATGATGGGTTAATCTGCCTCTCCATGAAGAGGTTCAGATCTTTACAATCATGTTTTCATAGATCTACTGTTATCCTGTATTGCTGATGATGATTCTCACTCTATGTTGTATTTCTTAGAGCCCCCATGGGGAGAGAGTGGAACCCCTTTTTCTGATTATTGCTTCGGTATTTATAGGTCTTAACTGAGATAGTTGACTTTCTTTGAGGATCGAGTCCGTGTCGTGAAACTGTTGTGGGCGTACCCACGGGGCGTCGTCTCCGCCAAAAGAGCTTTAGGCGGCGATGGACGATAGTCTATGGTCGAGGACGACCCTACCACTTATGGCGTCTACGTCCAAATGGGGGCGGCCTCGATACTTGTCATGCGCATTTGGGCCGGGGGAGGGGGGAGGCGATCGATATATTATTTATAAGCTGAACTTTGTAAGGTCGAATTATAGCCCATACAGATAGTCCCTCCGCTTATCGCGGTTACGTCGAGACGGGCCGGGATGAGCGGATATGACAGTTTATACGACGACCTCCCAGAATGCCTCTTCGTCGGGCGGGGATTCTGAAGGTGTTCCCGCCTTATGGGGGCTTGGCCGATACGACGCCATACGGGGAGTACTTGTAATGACGGCTCGTGTTCCGGCGCACACCCCCCGATGTCGATCGTGGAAGCGACGGTTTCAATGAAAGTCGAATCGTTTCTGACGGTTGAGATTCGCATTAAATGGCGCCTGTCAGTTTCCCGAGGTTTTGATTCGATTTTTCTTTATAAGAAGGCCTGATATGTCAGACATTTCTCTGTTCTTCGCTCTATTGATCGTTTTTCTCTCTAGCAAGTTCTCAGGTAATCTTGCTTTTTTCTTGTGGCATAATTGCTTCCCGTTCTTAGTTACACTTCCCAGTTCTTCTTCCAATCTTCCCGGTGACCCAAGAAAAATGGCTGGCCTTCCTTATCGTGATGGTCTTGCGGTGGTGCTGCCCTCAGAATCTTCGATGATCGAGGGGCTGCCTCCCGTGCTTCCGGCGGCTGACCGGAATGATGTTGAGAGTATGCCCTCAGTTGACGATATACTTCCCGGGGCGGACAGTTTGGCGGTGGATTTCACCGCGGATGGCGGTGCTGAGCATGTCAACGAGGCCCCGCTGATGGGGGAGGAGAGCATGGCCCAGCTACGCGCGCAGGGGCTTATTCCTCCCCATGCTGACATTATATTAGCCCAACCCCGAGATAGGGTGCACACTGACCGTCCGGGATTTTGTGTGTTCTACTCTTTCCCGCTCAGGTTGGGGTTCAAGATGCCCCTTCCCAATTTACTAGTCGACTTCTGCCGATATTACGGCGTCTGTCTGGGGCAGCTTACCCCGTCTGTGTATAGGCTTTTGGTTATGCTGCTCAAGCTCTCGGAGTTAGCCGTCAGGTTGGTCACTCTCCAGCACATCCTTGCTCTTTTCGCTCCCCAACGGACTCGGGGGAGCATGATTCGGATGGTCTCGCGACGGTGGCAAGGCTTGGTGACGTCCTTGGACGACGAGGTCGAGCCTCGCCAATATGAACAATTTTTCTACGTCCGGACCGGTCATCTGGTGGCGTCCTCTTCGGGCTTTTCCGGTGGCCTGGAACCATGCTCGTGAGTCTTCTTGTTATCTCTTTTTTTTAAAAAAAGGGGGGGGGCTGGAATTTGTATTTTACTTTTGTCCCTTGACTGACGACCGTTTGATCGTTTCCGCTGCTGACAGGTCGCCCCTGCCTCTATTCACTGGCCTGCGCGGATGGTTGGAAGTTGTCTTTCCGCATAATGAGGGAATTCGCTCGTGGGCGTCCTTCTCGAGGAGATACGGCCACAGTCTGGTCGTAGGTAAGTTACTTTTTATCGACGGGACGTACCTGTCCTTTGGCCGTCGCCATAATTCAATGCTGACTTATCTTCTATTCTTGCAGGACGGATAAGCCGTGGCATGGCCCCTCTTCCCGTATTTCGGCGACATGGGGCGATCGCCAGGCTCTTTACCCCTGCGGCCGCTCGGGATCCCAAGGCCGTCTCCGTTGATTCCGTAGCTGCCCTTTCGCCTGCTTGCCCAAGGCTCGAAGGCGTGAGTGTGTCGGGAGTTGTACACTCCCGAGAATCGTCGCCTTCTCGAGATGAAGAAGAGAGGCCCTTGGTCAGGCGGCGGATCCTTCCGCCTCAGGCTCCTCCGGCGGTGCAACCGGTTGCAAATGAGGAGGTAGCTGTGACTCCCCCGCCGCCCTCTGGGACGAGGGAGATTGTTGAGTTGGCGAGGACTCCAATGGGTGCGCCGGATGAATTGAGGGCTCGGGACGAGCGGGAAGGGAGTGCCGCCCCCACTGCCCAGTCTTCCACCCATAGGTTTGAGGCGGGCGAGCCTTCGAGGGTAGTTGTGGACCTTGGAGACTCCAGCACCCCGTCGACAGGGGCGGCGGCGACAGGAGAGGTGTCTCCGTCTGGATCCGACCTGGATTCTGAGGACGTTCGCATGTTCCGTGACGGGATCACGCGATCGACCGTCCATCCAGTTGTGTTCTTCTGTGGAGAACCAGTCGTTGATGGAGGTGGCGGACGTTAGTTTAATGAACGAGGTGGCGTCGTTGGGTGTGAAGGTACGCGTTCCGGACTGGTTATTTCTTCGTAACGTCTTTTCGTTTTCTTCAAGTTTCCGTTCCTGACTCTTCTGCCTTTGTATGTATTTTGTTTCGCAGGCCTTTTTACTGCAGGTAGAGTGCCTGCGTCGGACCAATGTCCGAGTCGGGGTTCTTCTCCGGGTTCTTGAGAGGTGCCGCCATTTGCGGCTCAAATGCAGGGAGCTCGAGGAGCGCCTGAGGGTCGATCCCCGCAACCAGGAGTTGGTCGGGGAGCTAGCGCGGGCGGAGCTACAAAGGGATCAGGCGCTCGGCCATATTGAAGCCTTGGAGGGGCGGCTGCGTCAGGCGAACGATGAGCTAGAGGCCGCGAGGAAGGGCGTCCTTGGAGAGCGAGCACCAGTGTTTGGCCAAGGTGACATCGGTTACCTCGGAGTGGAGCAGAAAGGTTGCTGCTGCGGAGGGGGAATCGGCCGACTTGAGGTGTAGGCTGGTTAAGACTTCTGCCAGAGTGACCGAGCTTGAGAGGATTATCCAAGCCAACGACTCTCAGCTGTCGGCGATAAGGACCGCTGCCACATCCAGGGAGAACAGTCTCGAGGAGCGGATCCGGGCGTTAGAGGAGAATGCTCAGGAGGCCGCGGGGCAAATAACGCTTCTTGAGCAGGAAAATCGGCGTGTCCAGGAGCAGTCCATGTGCTTGGGTAGTTCTCGTGAAGCTTGGGTCTTTGCCGAAGCACAACGAGACATATACACGCATTTGTTTGAAGCCGGCCTGATCACTGAAGGGGCCTTTGAGCAGGCGCGGGAGGCTCGTGAGGAATACGGTTTTGATGTTGCGACGCCTGATAATGATGACATCCTTGGAGGGATCGGGGCCGGAGCTAATGATGTCGGAGGTACAGCGGGAGCTGGTGGAAGTGGAGCCGGGACCAAAGCGGGCGATGCTGGGGCCGACGCGGGCGGAGCTGATGACGAAGTGGCGGAGGCCCCTGATGATGGAATCGGGGCGGACGGCATTGCTGGCAACCCTCAGTTGATTGATGATTAGTTGGTTTCTTTTTTTTTTCTTTTTCTGGTTGCCGTGTGTGGCCATTTATTATTTGATAGATTGTTGTTGTTAGTTTCAGACTGTTATTGTTTCAGGGCGGATGGGCATAGCCCGTATCATTCTGTTTTAATTTGGAATGGGGGGGGGGGGGGAATTTCCCCCCCTTTTGTTTTTTTCTTTCCATTCATTCTCTGTTTGTTATGCCGGTGTGATCACCGGTTGTCGCGGATCGAGGGCTCTCGCCCTGAGTATTACTTCGACCGTCGTCGATCCTTTATTGGCGAAGGCTCATAGCCTGAGTCCCAATTCAATTGTAGTTGAACTTTTGTTGATTTTTTAGCGTCGAGGACTCGTAGCCCGAGCGTTACTTCAACTGTTTGTTGAATTTACTTTGGCGAAGGCTTATGGCCTGAGTCCCAGTTCAACCGTAATTGAACTTTGTTGATTCTTTCGAGTTGAGGGTTTATAGCCCGAATATTACTTCAACTGAGGTTGAATTAATGTGGCGAAGGCTCGTGGCCTGAGTCCCAGTTCAACCGTAGTTGAACTTTTATTGATTTTTTAGCGTCGAGGGCTCGTAGCCCGAGTGTTACTTCAACTGTTTGTTGTATTTACTTTGGCGAGGGCTCATGGCCTGAGTCCTAGTTCAACCGTAGTTGAACTTTTGTTGATTTTTTAGCGTCGAGGGCTCATAGCCTGAACTTTACTTCAACTGTTGTTGAATTTACTTTGGCGAAGGCTCATGGCCTGAGTCCCAGTTCAATCGTAGTTGAATTTTTGTTGATTGTTTTAGCGTCGAGGGCTCATAGCCCGAACTTTACTTCAACTGTTGTTGAATTTACTTTGGCGAAGGCTCATGGCCTGAGTCCCAGTTCAACCGTAGTTGAAATTTTGTTGATTTTTTTAGTGTCGAGGGTTCGTAGCCCGAACTTTACTTCAACTGTTGTTGAATTTACTTTGGCGAAGGCTCGTGGCCTAAGTCCCAGTTCAACCGTAGTTGAACTTTTGTTGTTTTTTTTAGCGTCGAGGGATCGTAGCCCGAACTTTACTTCAACTGTTGTTGAATTTACTTTGGCGAAGACTCATGGCTTGAGTCCCAGTTCAACCGTAGTTGAACTTTTGTTGATTTTTTAGCGTCAAGGGCTCGTAGCCCGAACTTTACTTCAACTGTTGTTGAATTTACTTTAGCGAAGGCTCATGGCCTGAGTCCCAGTTCAACCGTAGTTGAACTTTTGTTGATTTTTTTAGCGTCGAGGGCTCGTAGCCCGAACTTTACTTCAACTGTTGTTGAATTTACTTTTGGCGAAGGCTCATGGTCTGAGTCCCAGTTCAACCGTAGTTGAACTTTTGTTGTTTTTCTAGCGTCGAGGGCTCGTAGCCCGAGCGTTACTTCAACTGTTGTTGAACTTACTTTAGGCGAAGGCTCATGGCGCGAGTCCCAGTTCAACCGTAATTGATCTTTGGTTGACTTCCAGCGTCGAGGGCTCGTAGCCCGAGCGTTACTTCAACTGTTGTTGAAATTTACTTTGGCGAAGGCTCATGGCCTGAGTCCCAGTTCAACCGTAGTTGAACTTTTGTTGATTTTTTAGCGTCGAGGGCTCGTAGCCCGAACTTTACTTCAACTGTTGTTGAATTTACTTTGGCGAAGGCTCATGGCCTGAGTCACAGTTCAACCGTAGTTGAACTTTTGTTGTTTTTTTAGCGTCGATGGATCGTAGCCCGAACTTTACTTCAACTGTTGTTGAATTTACTTTGACGAAGGCTCATAGCCTGAGTCCCAGTTCAACCTTAGTTGAACTTTTGTTGATTTTTTAGCGTCGAGGGCTCGTAGCCCGAACTTTACTTCAACTGTTGTTGAATTTACTTTGGCGAAGGCTCATGGCCCGAGTCCCAGTTCAACCGTAGTTGAACTTTTGTTGATTGTTTTAGCGTCAAGGGCTAGTAGCCCGAACTTTACTTCAACTGTTGTTGAATTTACTTTGGCGAAGGCTCATGGCCTGAGTCCCTGTTCAACCGTAGTTGAACTTTTGTTGATTTTTTTTAGCGTCGAGGGATCGTAGCCTGAACTTTAGTTCAACTGTTGTTGAATTTACTTTGGCGAAGGCTCATGGCCTGAGTCCCAGTTCAACCGTAGTTGAACTTTTGTTGATTTTTTAGCGTCGAGGGCTTGTAACCCGAACTTTTCTTCAACTGTTGTTGAATTTACTTTGGCGAAGGTTCATGGCCTGAGTCCCAGTTCAACCGTAGTTGAACTTTTGTTGATTTTTTAGCGTCGAGGGCTCGTAGCCCGAACTTTACTTCAACTGTTGTTGAATTTACTTTGGCGAAGGCTCATGGCCTGAGTCCCAGTTCAACCGTAGTTGAACTTTTGTTGATTTTTTTAGCGTCGAGGGCTCGTAGCCCGAACTTTACTTCAACTGTTGTTGAATTTACTTTGGCGAGGGCTCATGGCCTGAGTCTATACGAGATGAATCAGGCTCGCTCTGATTGGGTCTCTAGCCCTTTGTTCGTTGTTTTCCTTTTGTTTCTGACTTCAAGAAATGCTACGCAATCTTGCTATGAAATCTCCACATACGGCGCTAAATTGTTTGACCATTAGTGCTTATGTATATTTATGAACTCAAGACAATTATTAAAACTAGAGGGCCAATCATAGTAGGTCGTAACATATCTGAAGTTTAACAAAGGAAAAAGATAATGGAGACATATGTAGAGATAATAGGGGATATTTAGTGATCTTTATTCATGATGATAGGTTAATCTGCCTCTCCATGAAGAGGTTCAGATCCTTACAATCATGTTTTCATAAATCTACTGTTATCCTGTATTGCTGATGATGATTCTCACTCTATGTTGTACTCTGTATTTCTTAGAGCCCCCATGGGGAGAGAGTGGAACTCCTTTTTCTGATTATTGCTTCGGTATTTATAGGTCTTAACTGAGATAGTTGACTTTCTTTGGGGATCGAGTCCGTGTCGTGAAACTGTTGTGGGCGTACCCACGGGGCGTCGTCTCCGCCAAAAGAGCTTTAGGCGGCGATGGACGATAGTCTATGGTCGAGGACGGCCCTACCACTTATGGCGTCTACGTCCAAATGGGGGCGGCCTCGATACTTGTCATGCGCATTTGGGCCGGGGGGGGGGCGGGGGAAGGGGGGATCGATATATTATTTATAAGCTGAACTTTGTAAGGTCGAATTACAGCCCATACAGTCTTATTACTCAAAAAATTGGTTATAATATTTAGCACGAGCACGGCTTGAATTTCTACACTTTTTTTTCTTCCTTTTTCTCCCCTTTAATCGCTAAGAATTAGTCTTCATACCTATGATAAACATTGTAAACTCATATAAGTTCTTACGATAAAACGTGTAAGAACATAAAAGATTTTAAATCTTATACCAAAGAGTATAGGAATTTATGGAATGTGGATCTCAACTTTTGTTTGAAAGAAAGATGTTAAGTACTAGTAAATATTACTATTTAAGATCTTTTTTTCTTTCACGTATCAAATTCGTATCCATGTGTAAGCATCAATAAAAGATTAGTTATTGTATATCACAAATGGATACTACTAAGGAACAGATACTACTTGAAAAAGAAAATAGTGATTATAAATAGGTCAGGAAACACCTACCAACTAGGGATGTTCATAAAAATCCGAAAAATCGAACCAAACCGACCAAAATAACCGATACTTTTTAGGTTTGGTTTGATTTTGGTTTTGAATTTAAAAACCGATCAAATTTGATTTGGTTTCGGTTTTAATAAAAAAATCCAAAAAATACCGAACAAAACCGACTATAAAAATAACTATTTAAATTTATTATTACTATGTATATGTATTTTTATATAAAGTTTCTATATTTTTAGTCTAGTTCTTTGCTATTATAATAATCTAATTCTTTGCCTTTACATTCTAGTTTGATTGGTAGTTTTCTTTTGCTAAGTACAAGAATTTATTTCATAATAAAATTAATAAATTTTAATTGAATACTTAAATTATTCATCACTATTTACTTCAATAATCATCAATATATCATGGTAAATGATATATTTCTCAAAGAGCAATTGATTTGATAGTGTTACGTTGAAATCTAGTCATCGGAATATGTATTTAGTAGTATATATATCATATTTAAGAAAAAAAGTAATAAATAACCAAAAAAATCAAAAAATTGACAAAAACCGACAAAAATCGAATCGATAAAAAATCGACTTAATTGGTTTGGTTTGGTTCCAATATTTGAAAAATCGACTTACTTAGTTTGATTTCTTTTTAGAAAAAAAATCGACCCAAACGAAGCCATGTACACCCCTGCTACCAACTCTCTTTACCTACATACCTATCTTCCTTAATTGTTGGAGTGTTTACAAAAAGGAAAAGTTTGTATAAGTAGTGCTCTTATTTATTTTATCTAATCACATCTCATGTGGTTGTATCAAAACCTGGGTCTTAATTTATTTGCCCTGAATAAGTTCTCTTCAGCTAATTAATGAACAGCTAACGAAGTTCAATCTTTTCAATCAAATTGTTTATAGCATGGATTCTTCTTCTGTTTAATTTTTTTCCTAAACATAGTTTTGACACTAAGAAAATTTTAGACACGCACACACAAATAGACACATATTCTCTAGCATATATGGCCATTGTCGAGATGCTATTTAAAGACTAGCCACTACTTATTTTTTTCCCCGAATTTCTAAACTAGAAATTTTAATTTTAAAACAATTCAAAAAAATTTTCGCCAAAAAAATTAAACTGAAAAATAGAAATTCAGGACGAGTTGATTAATTCCTAAATAGCAGTCCTATAAAATGGCTATCTGGTGTCCTTTCTACTCTTATTTCTTTGGAATAAGAAATGGATCAATTTCACATCTTTAATTCGTAGAAGAAAATGCCCTTTTAATAAACTATTTACACTTCTAAAAACTATTTAACAAACCTCAATTAGTGGCCCTTTAAGATGTTGATAAGCTCATCAATAATTTCCAGACCACCTAAATGAAATTGTTTAAATGTGAAAAAACAAACAATGTAAAGGTGAAAGCAGCGAGTTCCCCTAGAGGCATATGCTTCATAAGTTTTGGACGGCTTGTTTGATCAGAGGACTAATCTAAACTTTCCAAAGAACTTTTAGGATCGATCCATAACTAAACCAGAGGATGATGAAAAAAACTCAAGTTTGTTAAACTACTCTATAGTGCTAAAAGAAATCCAAAAATCAGTTAGTCGGTGGTGGTTAGAACCCCCCCCCCCCCCCCCCCACAAAATCACAAAAAAAAAAAGAATTTTTGGTGGTACAATGTCGGTCGGATAAATTAGCAATTTGCGTCTCATCAAGGTAAAAAAAAAGGTCCTTTAAACTATAAATGAGTGTACCAGGGAAATATTTATAGTAAGATATCTACTAACCAGAGTCCTGAACGAGTGTCTTTTCAACATCGGATAAACACCGCACTCATCTACCAAAATTAAGCGCCCAAGTGCCTGATATGATCACTTTCCTACCAACATTCCAAAGAAAGTATAAGCTAGTCATGTGAACTAATTTGATAGTTTACACTTACTATGTCATTAAACTAACATCTAAGCTCTTTGTAGTACTTTCCTGTCTGTAGAATGATTTGACTGTTTCCTAATTATACCAAAACATCTTTCAAGAAAGGTCAAGAACATTCTTAAAGAATGTCAAGCTAGAGATAACTCAACAAATAGTCATACAACAAGGGTAAGAATAAACACTTAAACAGGTTGACAGGTAGCTTGTCTCAAGTTTAACTCATTTGTATGTTAACTCAGCAAAGAGTTGCAGGTTACTACGTCTCTCCAGCCAGTAAGGAAAAAAGAATTATAACAATTTAGCTAACAGGGTCAAACTTGCATATGTTAGGCATATCAATTGCAACAGATGTATTTCCTCAAAACCTTAGTGTTTCAGAACTATTTTTGCTGAACTTTCTTAATATATGAATCATTTGCTGACATTTACACCAAGGTCCTAATATTTTAGACCGTGTTTATTAGTTTTGTTTATCAAATGTATCTGGCATCATCCAGATAGGACATTCAAGCAGTCTAATTAGGTTTCAGAATAGCACCACGGTCCACTGGAGTTCCCTCTTTCAGAAGGAAAAGGGCACATGTGACCCCTGACTCCTGAGACCGAGCAACCAATCAGGTAAGCCTTTTCCTGTCCAGGTCCTTTTCCTAACAAAGACTTCCTATGTCTGTCCAGAAATAGGAGTACTTATATCCACTTCACATCCCACTCCCATCCACCGGCTCTCTCCAGATGACAGATACAGGAACTC
>JASVEL010001207.1:0-106534 GCA_032618575.1 Nicotiana noctiflora
CCACCTTCAAATACAGGAATACTTTTCTGTATCGCATTGCACGTTTAAATTTTGTTAGACGCCCACCTTCAAATACGGGAATACTTTCTGCATCGCATTGCACGTTTAAATTCTGTTAGGCGTCCACCTTCTAATACGGGAATATTTTCTGCATTTCGCATTGCGCGTTTAAATTCTATTAGGCGCCCACCTTCAAATACGGGAATATTTTCTGCATCGCATTGCACGTTTAAATTCTGTTAGGTGCCCACCTTCAAATACGGGAATATTTTCTCTGCATTCGCATTGCACGTTTAATTTTTGTTAGGCGCCCACCTTCAAATACGGGAATATTTTCTGCATCGCATTGCACGTTTAATTTCTGTTAGGCGCCCACCTTCAAATACGGGAATACTTTTCTGCATCGCATTGCACGTTTAATTTCTGTTAGGCGCCCACCTTCAAATACGGGAATACTTTTCTGCATCGCATTGCACGTTTAAATTCTGTTAGGCGCCCACCTTCAAATACGGGAATATTTTCTGCATTGCATTGCACGTTTAAATTCTGTTAGGCGCCCACCTTCAAATACGGGAATATTTTTTGCACATCATGGTTTATACAATTAAAAGCCCACACTGGGGCAGAAAAAGAAAAAAAGGGTAGTTTGTTGTTTTGTTTTGAGCAGGTTCAGCTCGAGATCAAGAAAAACAAGAAAATCAACAAAAAAAAGAGTCAACAAGAAAAACAAGAAAATCAACAAAAAGAGAGTCAGCATCAAAGAAAATCCACAAAAAGGAAGATTCTGCATCACCGGAAAGGGAAGAAGAGCAAAAGCTAGATTAGGAACAATTGTAATTGTAGGATCTTAGCTTAGAATAGCTTCTTCATTTTACATTCCCCCCCCCCCGGTGTAATAAGGAGTAAGTCAGCAGGTCTCAATAGTGTCAATGCAACAGTGAGTCTGGTAGTTTTAAACTTTCAGACCTTCCCGAACTACACTGACCTGATTCCTGTTTAGCCCAGGATATGTAGGCAACCTCTAAAGCGAGGTGCGGTCAAAAGGTTTTCAAAAATGCTTTTACGGAATGTGCCAATGTGCAAAAATCTCTCATTACTGCTCACTTGTCTTTGCACTGAAACTCTTTGTGTTCCCGAGCAAAGAGGGGCAGATGTGAGCACGTGATTTTTGCACCGAGCAAGTAATTCCAAAATTAAAATAAATATGTTTTTGAGTGCAATTACTTGATTTGTTTGGAATTAGCTATACTTTTGAGTTTGAATAAGTAGATATTAGAAGAAAATAAAAAAAAATAGGCTAAGTAATTAATTTGTTAGTTTAGTTAATTAGGAAATTAAAAATAGTTTAAGTAGTAGAAATAAAGAAAAATAGCAGAAAAAATTGCAAAAAATACTAGAAAATTAGAGTATGTAGTAAATTAGGATTTATAATTTTTCATAAAAGAAAAAGAAAAAAAAAGTATAAAAGAAAATACATAAAAATCATTAAAACCAGAAAATACAAAAATAGATATATATATTTTGGATATAATAAACTTGGGCCAATTGCAATCCAAGTCACTAGCCCAATATTTTGGCCCAAAGGTAATCTGGTCCGAAGATTATGGTGAAGTGATCTCAGCCGTTCATGTCCTTAAATCCAACGGCAGAGATAATTGTTGGAATTAATTAGTTATTGAATTGTGTGAGGCTGGATCTGAGCCGTCCGTTTGATTTAATCCAAGGGTCTAAGACCTGGCTTCATTAAGGCTCAAAACGACGTCGTATAAGTAACGCTAGTAACAGCCGTTGATCTTCATCAGATCAACGGCCAGGATCACCTTAGCTTCGTCGCCTATATAAGGCTTTTGTCCGAAAATTGTTGCCATTTTGCCAAATTCATAACCCTAGCCGCCCTGAGATCGTCTCTTCTCTCCCTCTTCATCATCTTTATCATATCGTCGGCCATGGAGGCCACCACCTTCCACGGTGGTCTCCGGCCATACCTCATACCCCAAACCACCCTTTCCTTCTTCTCCATCTCAAACCACACCCAAAACTCCAAGAAAACCCTAAAAGCCTTCCCTGTTCTTGAGACTCCGGTCATCGGAGTCCATCTCCGGTCACCTCCTTCATCTCTATTACCCCTCTCTCCTTCTTCTTCATCCCAAACACCCAGAAACTCCAGAAAACCAACCATTCTTCTAAACCTCCGGTCACCGGAATCCTCGCCGGTGACCCCCAAACAATGAGGATCCCCGTCAAACCAATGCCATTCGATTCGTCTTGACTTGATCTGTCCACCCATACCACTCTCACCCGTCGAATCTTCCCACATCGTCTCGAATGTTGGAAAGAAGGTCGTCGGAACCCTAACTCCGGCGACCCCCAAACTTAAAACACCCAAAGGTCTCGTCTTTTACCATCCTTTGAACACCCCTTGCACCCCAGAGTCATAAAGGCTTCGTCTTTAAGCCTTAGAAGCAGAATCAGAAAAGAAAGAAAAGAAAAAAAGGAGTCTGGGAAAGAATAAAGAAAAAAAGGAAACAAGAAGAAAGGCTAGAGAATCAGAGAGTGAAAAATAGAGAAAAGAAAAGAGAATAGGAAGCTCGGGGGACCGGCCCCGCAAAGCTAAGTCCCCGACCCTTATGTGTTTTCTCTGTGCTTTATTCACTGTCTTTGCTTCTCTGTGCTTTATTCGCTTTCTTTGATTGTTTATTCATGTATTCGATTTCTTTGCTTGTCTGTTCATGTTCTCTTGTCTTATGTCGTTCATCTTATGTTTCTGTCTGTCTTTTCTATTCCGTAGATTCTCTATATCTTATGTTTCATTTGTTAGTTTATGTTTTTAACTTGCTCATCTTTCGTATCTTTTTCCTGTTTGTCTGTTCATCCTCTCTGTTTCTTTGGCTTACTTTTCTGTTTATTGTCTGCATGTTTAGCATGTTTTATTAATTAGTCGCATGAATTAGGTTTCTTAGTTTTGATAAGTTTCTGTTTCTTTTCACCCTTCTTCTTTATCTCATGCTTCACATGCTTAGTAGTTTAGTCAGCTGTTATATCTATCTCGTCTGTGTGCTTCTCTGTTTGGACTTTTGTTCTGATATCTTGGTCCTTTGTTAATGTTAGACCTTTTAATCTCATTGGTCTTCAACATCTCTTTTGCATGCCTAGTTTTGACTTTAGTTAGATTTTAAATAGTTGGAATGATTCTTTTCTCCTGATTAGTTTAAAGGATCTTTTCTGATTGTTTCTTCTTTTGTTTTTGCCTGCTTCTTTTGAGCCCGTTAATAATGAGATTTTATCTGTCATTTGTCCTGTTTTTATGGTTCTTTGCTATAAGTTCAGAAATTTCATCTTTCATTGTTGAGTTTTGATTCACTACAAAAGCATGATCTTTGATTAAGTTCAAGTTACTGTGGCCACTCTTGTTGCCTTTGGCTTTAATGATCTATGATAGAATTAGGCTTCTTTTTCATCTTTATATTTGTTTGCTTCCAATCATGTTAAGTCATAAGAGTTACCTTAAATTCCCTTGTTTCCTCCATCTTGTAAATATTGTAGTCTTTGGATCTGTTTAGCTTTTACAGTCCAGTTTTCTCCTATTGTCATGAATGCATAGTTTTGATAGTAGCTTAACTTCATTCTCTTCTCATCATTGCATTAAGTTGCTTTTGAAGTAGCCTGATTGATCTTTCTTGTTTCTTTTTCAATGTTTCTCCATGTTCTTCTTTTCATCATCTTCATCTCATTTGTCATGCACTTGTGCTAGATTTAGGAATATTATTCATTGCTTCTTCATGTCTTTCCTATTCTTCATCCCCACTCTTAACATGCATACATCAAGCTAGGAGTAGCATTTAAAATGAATTCTGATTGCCATGCCCTGTTAAATCAAGATAAGCCTTATGTCATATCTTGCTGACAGTTATGGCCTTTACTGTACTTATATCATGAATCCTGGTGGTTCTTAAAGTGACTTGAACTGGTAGTAATTAAATTTGAAGTTGACATGAATTCATACTGTGTTGCATGTGGTCTGATGATGTGAATTAATTGACTGAAATTCAACCATATCAATTGTTTCCTCTGAATTTAAGATTAAATTAATGCATGATGATCTGATCATATGTGTTCCTGTGTGCAACTAATGTTGAAAGATGGTTGAGTTCTGCTAGTTCCTGTTAGGCATGAATGTTTGATTAATTGATTGAACTTTAGGAGGATTGGTTATAGCTGTAGTGCTAGGTATCATAAGTGGTTAGTTTTTAAATAGGATAAAACTGGAATTCATAATTAGGCTATAGGTTAAACAATTGGCTTAAGAATGGTCAACCTTGCAAAGGGTTGACCAATTCTATAAGCCCTAACACACAGCTCACTGTTAAAAGTGGCTGGTTGTGCAAAAGGGGCTATGTCTGCAAATGCAGACTAGCCCAGGCTCTCTTTAGAGCCCTGAGCATGAAATGGCCAAACCTGCAAATGGTTTTGGGCCCAAATGTTCAGTAATTGGCCTTAATAGCCAAAGCCAAGTCTCAACTTGAGACCGGCTAAGTTTTAAATAGTCTAAACATAATAACAAAGCAGGCTATGCCTGCAATTAGCTTTAATTGAAATAATCTGGTCTTAATTGATTGGAATTAGTTTAAATAGGCTAAAATTGAAATAGTTGCCTAAAATAGAACTGGCCAGCCCTTAAATACTAATGCCAGGGCTGGCTATTAGTTAAATAGGTGCAAAACAAGCTGAAATCTGCCCTAGGTAGGCTAGTAAATCAGCAGTGCCCTTAGGGGCACAATTGGGAGTTAAAAAGGTAAAATAGTAACTAGTTAGAACTTAAAAGGGTAATGGAGTCATTCATGCTCCTGATTTCTGCAATTTTGCAGAGATTTAGGGGTATAATGGTCTCCTAAAAATGGGAAATCTGTAAAAATCTCAAACCCCTAAGGTCATACTAGTAAAAGGCCCTAAAAGGAATCTTTTAGAACCTTCCAGCACATGCTGGAAGGGTTTTTCATAACTGAAATGGGGCTTAAGTGTAGAATTGATAATTTTAGGATGGGGGAAGTGGGATTAATCCCATACTTCCTCCCCAAGTATTCAGCCCTAAAAAATAGCTATAAATATCTCTAAGAAAGGGGCTGAAAGGGGGTTCGAATTCGGAGAGTAATCTAAGAAATACATCTGGGGTTCCAACATTAAGTAATCTGAATTCATTTAAGCTGACTCTTGATAACAATTTCAGAGTAAAAACATAGCAATTTAGCAATAGTATTTCTGGTCTTCTTCGAGTGAGAGTTTGCTGATTTTGTTGATTGCTGGGTTCGTTTGCTCGTTAGTCTCTGGGTTTCTTAACTTGCTGTTGCTGGGTTTTTCGACTACTGTTGCTGTGTTGCTGTGTTGCTGTGCTCTCTTCTTCTCACTGTTGCATTTGTTGCCTGAGTCCTTGCTATACTTATTTGCCTAAATCCCCTAGACTCATCGGATTTTCTTCTTGATTCAGGTACATTACCCTTTCATTTGAAGCTGTAATGCTGAGTTATTGAAATAGAATTGAAGCTCCAGATTTGAATATAGATTGCTGTGAAGTTGTATTTTAGTTTTTACTAGTTTAAAGTTTGTAATTTATTCATTATAGTTTTCTGTAGTAGCTGAAGAACAAAACCAAACAGAAACAATGTAATAATTAGTATATTAGAAGTAGTGTAGTAGTAGGATAGTTATAAGTAGTGTAACACTTAGTTAATTAGGTAAAATTTCTAAAATGAAACCAAAAGACCATCACATAAGTTAATAAACTCACCTAGTTAATCTGTTGTGTCAATCGTGAGTTCAAATAAGTCTAAAAGGGAAACAAATAGCTGAGTAATGAAGCTGGCTTTGATAACGTCAAATAGATTTAGCTCTAATTAAACAACAAGTAGTTAATCATATGGTTAATCGGTCTTTGGATATCAATAAGCACAAGAGAGAAAAGAAAGTAGTGATTCGTTTGAAGCTAGATTGGTAACATTGATCAACCCCAAAATAGTAGTATAACAATGTGTATATAAGTAGTCATTTAGCTTTAGATAATATGGTTATTGGATCGTTTTAACATTGCATTACATAGGTGAAAATGTCTCTTTGACTGAGCAATTTCAGTATTGATATAAGCCGTCAACAGAAAACAAAGAAATAAGAACAATTCATTCATCTATGCATTAATTAGTCGTAATCTGAGATTAATATTGATATTCTTGTACAGTGATTTTTCCTTTTGATTAATAAAAGAGTGATTGATTCAGCTTCAGTGTGTTTGATTTACTATGAGTACACTATTTCGCTTTCTTCATTATTGCTGTAAATCCAATTTGGTCTAACTCCTAACATGGGCTTGAATTACAATTGACTGGATTGGTAAGAAATGGAAACCTGGTAACGGTTTGGGCCTTTAAGGCCTGGATAGATTAAAAGCTCGGAAAACAGAAGAGAAGACCAGGCCCAATAAATAGTAAGAACTCGACGGGCCTGGATTATTATAGTGTTAGTAATACGATTAAAGAAAGAACAAGTGTAGAAAATATAGTTAAATACAAGTATTGAACCCTTTAATGAAAATTGGGATGAGCCTCGCCCGAATAACACCGGGGCCCCCATTTAGTAATGATATAAACACAAATAGACCTGGGAAAGCTAATAGCCAATTCCATAGCTTCTCCCAAAAGATTTAAAAGACGATAGACGTTACTTTAGGGCACGATTTTAATATACCTTCCTATGAACGAGTGTGCACTTGGTGCGACTCAAATCCAAATCTCGGTAAAGCTGAAATACACCAAAAGTCATAGGCATACTGGTTGCGGTATGACTCGAGGCGTGTTTTCGCGATACCGCAAATTCCTAAAAATGATATTTAACGTAAAAGCACATTATGTTGTTAAAATTGAGTCAAACAAAAGTCAAGAACGACAGTGGAGCGACCGTGCTAAAACCACGGAATCCGGGAGTGCCTAACACCTTCTCCCGGGTTAACAGAGTTCCTTATCCGGATCTCTGCTTCGCAGACATTTACAAGAGTCAAAATTCCTCGGATTCGGGATTAACCGGTGACTTGGGACACCATTGTCATTCCCAAGTGGCGACTCTGATTAATCTCTAATAAAATCCCGAACCGATTGTCCTTAAATTGGAAAAACTCCTTCCCTTACGTTATTTTATCCGTTTTGGGTAATTGAGCGTCGGGGTATACCCTACAAGTGTATTTATACACCTTAAGTATTTGGGGTAGTAAAAAAGGGAGGTGTGACAAAGGGTATATTTTATGATTGGAATAAGTTCGTATGATTATTTAGAGTGGGTTTATATTTTTGATTGAGGTCCCGAGGGCCTCGGGATGAGTTCGTGTGATTAAACGAAGGAAATTGGAAGTTTGTAGCTGCTGGTATTTTTATGCAGCAGTGATTTCCGCTTCTGCGGATGGAGGACTATAGAAGAGGCTCCACAGAAGTGGGTTATGTAGCGCAGATGCGGTCCCAGGGCTGGCCATTGAAGATTCCGCAGAAGCGGGTGTTAGGTCGCAGGGGCGGGCTCGCAGAAGCAGACGTTAGCGGATAAGTGGATCTCGCATAAATGGAGGATTTTCCGCTAAAGCGGCCGCGCAGGTGCGAATTATGAACCGTAGAAGTGGTCTTGGACTTTAATGTAGGTCGTAGAAGCGACCAATATTCCGCAGAAGCGGACACGCGGAAGCGGCACTTTGGCCGCAGAAGCGAAAATGACCTGAGGTTTAAGGAACAGTGATGGTCGAATGTCAGAATTTATTAACTCATTTGGGGCTTCGAACTTAGAGGCGTTTTTGGCTATTTTGAGGAAGAAATCGAGAGGTATCATCAGGTAAGCACTCATGGACTCAAATTATGTTAATATATTGATAAACCATGGATTTAACCTCTGAAAATGAAAGAATTAAGGTGTAAAAATGGAGGATTTTGCTCTAAGCCTCAGAAATAGAAAATTGACAATTTGAATGGGTAAACGGGTTCCGATTTTGATAAACTTTATATGTATGGACTCGTGGAGAGATGAGGATTTCGAAAATATAAATTTCATAATTTTTTGAGAAGCGGGCCTAGGGCTCAGGTTTTGCTAGTTTCGAGATTTTTCATGTTTTTCGATTATTTTCGATTGGGTATTGTTTCATTAGCCTATTTAGATATATTTGTACAGATTTTGGCTAGTTTCGATGCGTGTGGAGGCCGATTTGAGGAGCTAAGGCATCGCGGGCTTGAGTTTTTGCCGGATTGAGATGGGTAATACTTGTAAATGATGTCCTGAGGGTTTGTAAACCCCGGACTTGCACTTCCTAGTGTTGTATTGAGGTGACTTGCATGCGGGATAACGGGCGTGGGGTAGAGCACCATTGGGGATTGTGATTTGGTCCGACCCTCTTAATAAAAATACTACCTAATTGCTTGAAAATGAGTTGACACTCTAGTAAAGATATTAATTATATTGAATTGGATCGATTATCATGTTTTAGGCTTCGTGCCAAATATTTAAATCCTCCAGGGATCGGTATCACTATCTTGATAATACTGTGCATATTTTTATCTCAGTCTAAGGTTTTAAAAAGGTATTTTTGCTACTCGGCATTTTTATAAGATTTGAAAACTTAAACGAGGCTTTGATGACAGTTTAGCTGTGAGCTGTTATGACATTGTTGCCCAAGGGGCTTATATGGATTCATGACTATGCATTGATCGGGCTGCACGCCGCAGCAGGAGTGATATTGATATTGCGCTTGGGCTATAGGAGCCCCTCCGGAGTCTGAACCCCCACAGTGAGCGCGGGCGCCTTTGCGTGGATCGGGCTGTACGCCACAACGTCATATGCATTGCATTGCATACATACATTGGCTTACTTGTACTACGTGGCATGACATTTAGCACTCATACATTACTGGCATACATGTGTTATCTGCCTTATTGACCAAATTCCCCGGTGGAAATTGTTAAGGAGTGCTGAGCCCAATGGGCTGATTTGAGTGCAGACTTGCTCTGTTTGAGGTTGTACCTAGGTATTGATCTGTTATAATGAAAGGAAGAGAAGTTAAAAATAGATTTCTAAATATTCTACTCATATATGATAAAAAGGAATACCCTGAAAGTGTACTACAGTTTAGAGATGATTTTGTATTTTATAGCATGAGATAGTGCCTTGTGTGGTTTTCTTTTCCTCAGTATTATTTACTTTTATTACCACTGAGTTGGAAGTACTCACTCGACTCTCTGCACCATGTGTGCGGATTCAAGTACCTGGAGGCTTAGCTGAGCTTGGTGCTGGTCTAGACCCAGTTTGGATCGTCGAGGTAGCTGCCTGGCGTCCGCAGGACCCGACATTTCCCCTTGTTTCTCTGTTATTACTTATTTTGTTCCGATCTTAGACTTGTAGAGTATTTACAGTATTGGCCGATATTCTAATAGAGGCTCTTGGCTCGTGACCCCAAATCTTTGGGAAGTTACGTGGTATTTTCGGGAGATTTCTGGATTTTCTTATTACTATCAGTTTGATCTTGTTTTCCTTCACTACCGAAGACTTAAAATAAATGATTTTGAGCTTTATGCTCGGGATAAGAGTATATTTGGTCGGGCTGACCTAGTAATGTACTGGGTGCCATCACGACTAGATTTTGGGGTCGTGACAATACATTTACAAAATAATCAGCCATTTTTAATTTAAACGGTTTGGTGATCTATTATATAGCTTAATTCTTCCTTTAAATCTTAGAATAATAATAAATTACTTTTTTTTTTGTTGTAAATCCAAAAAAAGAATAAATTTATATTACTTGAAAATCCAATTTTAAAACGAGCTTGCTTCATTATCGTGGTGCAATAATTAACATCAATTAATCTTCTACTCAACTTGTACATACTAATAATATAAATTTTAACCTACAAGTTACTTAAAAAAATTGCAGATAGGTTCTCAAGCAATACTATATTTCTATTAAAAATAAGTGTATTGTAATAGTTTGGTACATTGACTAAGTAAATTATTTAATAGTATTATAAAGATATCCAGGTTATCTTTTATACTTTCTCAAATTACTCTTTTTATATGTCACCATAATTTATAGATCATTCATTTGATTAAGGTTATATTTCAAAAATATAATTAATGCATTTTTGTTTTCTAAAGCAACACTTACTTTACCCAAATTAATTTAGTTATAAAATTATCTTCTACTGACATATGAAATTTACCATTTTTCATCTTCCAAAGTGGGACAATTTATTAATGGCTTAGGGAATATATTGAGATATGTTTATGATATCTCTTGGCTTGTTGAACTAGTTTCACGTATAGTCTTCTAGTTTTACCTAATTTATAGTGTGTATTATAACGAACATTTAATAAGGAGCTCATATAAAATTCTTTGGTAAGTTTGATCTCTTCCAAAAAGATAAGATGTTCTTTGAATTTGTACAAATTTTTTACTTTTTCCACTCTAAATCTTAAGAGTCCAAACTGAATAAGATAATACTTTTTACATGGGTATACCATATAGCAAATCTTATTACCAACCATGTTTAAGGTTTGTGTTTATTACATTTAAGCATACCAAGTTTCAATTTATGTACCATAATTCAAATTAAGGCATTAATTAAGTTATCATTTATTATAGGAGTGTATTTAGGGATAAAATCTCCCAAATTACACCCAACCCTAAAACTCTTAATCTATAAAAGGAAGCTAAGGAAAATACACAAGGAGGAGGAACGCATATACTCTGAAGAGTTACGCCCAAAATACACAACCCACCCCCCTCGGATCATCTTCCTCAACACACCCGCCCTCACACACACTTGTATACACTTTTTTTAAAGATTCGAAAGCTCACCCCCCTCGGATCATCTTCCTCAACACACCCACCCTCACACACACTTGTATACACTTTTTTTAAAGATTCGAAAGCTGGCGACATATCCAGATTACTCCCAAATTGGTTAGTCAATTTTACACCATTTAAAAAAAAAATTGAAATCAAAGATTAGTTTGAATCAATCCAAAGTGGAGGCGCTGAAACTTGTAGATCTCCCTTTATTTTGCTGCTATCCAAGCTCTTGTTCCTGCTTCTAAATTAGTTCTATTGAGGCACTGTGGGGGTTTCGAAGTCTTGTTGCCTTCCGAGGCGGCTCGTGATTCTGTCTGGGCTGATCGTTGCTTCAAATTTTGATCGAAGTCGTGGTTTTCTTTTGTTTTGTTAATATATTTGTAGTTAATTAATAGTTATATTGTGGTAGATTTGTAGTTTTCAATTGTTTTGTAGTTAAATTGTAGTTATACTGATATTTTTTATTGTTGTTGTTCTCAGTTATTATGTAGTTAAACGTATTTTAATTGTAGTTAAATGTAGTTTATTGTACTCAATCCACTTTTTTCTATTTTTTTCAAAATGTAGTCAATATTTTTTCCATCATAGATTGTAGTTTAATGTAGTATAAATGTAGTAATTTTGTAGATACCCTTAAAAATAATATAACTTTATACAATATTAAAGCAATCCAAAGTAATTTGTAGTTTATATTTGTGGTAGATTTGTAGTTGTTTTCAGTAGTTTTGTAGTTAAATTGTAGTTATACTGACATTTTTTATTGTAGTTGTTCTCAGTTATTATGTAGTTAAATGTATTTTAATTGTAGTTAAATGTAGTTTATTGTACTCAATCCATTATATAGTAATTACCCGCCTTGTAGTTTAATGTAGTATAAATGTAGTAATTTTGTAGATACCTTTAAAAATAATACAACTTTATACAATATTAAAACTGATTTGTAGTTTATTTGTAGTTTGTTTTAGGAATTTTATAAAAAGAAATAGAAAATTTTGTTTAAAAAAATAAAAATAAAAAGTGGGAAAAAGGGTAAGTAATATCAAGATTGAATTTTTATTTACAAGAAACTGAAAAAGAAAAAAAAGGGTTCTTACAGAAGGGGTGGAGGGATCAGAAGGGCGAAGTTGGCTGAAATTGTGAGGGTCAAAAGATGGCCAATCGCCTAGCATTGACCCCATTGAATATTACGGGAAGAATCGAGAGAATAATGCCACTGTTTTAGACACCAGAGGTAAAATATGGTGGGTTGAGCAAAATTCGGTAACTATTAGATTTCGGCATATTAGGAAGAATTTTAGCTGTTAAGGACACTAAATCAATTAGGATTATTTTTTCCTGATTTTTAGCGCGCCATATTAGGAAGATTTAGCTACTATTAATTACTAATTAATGAATGGTATAAAAATTGTAGAAAAACAGTGCACAAGGCGAGTAATTTACCAAATATGCACATTTTTTGTAATAAGGTTTCATATATGGTATAGATAGGAAAAAATCCCAAATCTTTTTTGCATAAAACTTAGTTGAAGTTACTTATAATTTCAAAAAGTGTTTCTAACAAAATACAATATTCTATAAGAGAACATCAAGATGAAACCTATGTATCTTTGTTTATTTTGTTTAATTTTTTTTAGACTTATATGAGTAAACATATACATGATGTTTTGATTATTTTGGATGTTTAAGGAAGTCCACACAAGAATGATAATTAGAAAATGAAAAATTTATTGTGGGCCCCATGCTTAAAGGGGTGAAATTTTAGAATGGCCGCACATGAAGCGCGTGAGCTGTAGACAAATAACATACTGAATTCTAAACAAAATGGGGCCCATCTTATTGAGAGAATTAATAATCCTACACGGTAAATTGAGTGTGTGCATGCAAAATCTAGGTGGCGACCCCACCTTCTTTGCAAGCTTATATCCACGTATAAATACAAATGTTATTGAAAAGACTTACATACCCCTATGAAGCAGGCATGTTGACTGTGAGTTGTGTTTATTTCCTTTTCTAAGAAGTATTTAAGAAATATGAATTCTAATAGAATATATATAGTTAGGGGTGCATATAGGTCAGGTTGATTCGGATTTCATAATTATCACATCAAATTAATTGTGTCGGATTATTAAATCTAAAGACCAAACCAAACCAATAAAACTCAGATTTTCTCATATTTCCGGATTTTTTCCGGTAAAATCTTTGTAGAACAAAATATATAAATTCTCTCAAAATATTTCGTTAATCCTAGTAAGATACAACTAGATAAAGTATTTTCCAAAAAAAATATAAAATACGAGATGTGTCATTGCATTATCCTAAAATATTAAACAATAAAGACAATAAAATTATGTAATATAAATATTGCTAATTAAAAAGCCATAACAAAAACTAAACATCATATAAAAGTACTAAATCATGCTAAAATAAGTAGACTAATAAGGGAGTGTATAATTACATGATTAAACGCTAAAGAAAAAAAATAAAAAAATGGGTTTGCATTTTTATCTAAATTGTTGCAAAACAAAAAATTAGATATTCAATACATTCCGACTCATAGCATTGAACTGAATGTCATTTGTTAGCATTAGTATTGGGTAAGGTCAAAACTTGGATCACCCTTTGTGTGACAATCGGGACTGGAATATGATACGTTAAGGTTAGACCTCGTATTATGTCGAACCATGGTGCAAAGTTAGATCGTCGAGATCGTGACCCAGAGACCAATCAAGATCGAGATTAAACAAGATCGAGACCAAGCAAGAGCGAGACTGAGCAAGATTGAAGAGAACTTACTAAGCCAAATAACAGAAAGTCAAAATATTCGTAAATCGATTGAGGATCACGGTGAAAATTCCGGCACGCATCAAGCAGAGGCCGATTAATTAGCTTCAAAAGTTCTAGCTCCAACCTTGAAATAATACCTTAAAAGATAATGAAATTTTCTAAGAAGTATTTATAAATTACATCACAATAAATATATGTATATATTAAATATCTAACATTTCAATATATGTAATATCGGATTGGTTTGTGTCACGACCCAAAATTTACCAAGGGTCATGATGGTGCCGGACACCGTTGTCAGGCAAGCAAACCAAAATACTTAATTAAATTCTCGTTTTAAATATTTTCAAAAATCACTTCTTTTATATGGTTAGACAACATATAGTAAATTTTGCTAAATAAGAATTGAAACATATAACAACTTTAAAAATTTTGAATAATCTCATAGACATCCCCAGAATTCTTTCTTTTATAGAAAATTTCCAAATTTCTTTAAGTTCTTTATACAAATATTCTCAAGCTAGGAAGAGGCAATAACAACTTTAATAAATTCAAGGCAAGCAATATAAGCATGTGCAACTCATGCCGAAGTCGTACGACCCGATCCAACATAAATGTAAAATATGCACTATCGAAGGTCGAACGGCGCGAACCATAAATGAATCTATTATCCCGTTTGCGAACCATACATGCGATGCAGTCAAATTTAAATAAATAAGCATCCTGCTCGTGAACCTTACATGCAACGCATGTACACATAGAAATACATACTCAAACAGCAAATTAAAATTTATCTGGGAATATTTTATCCAAATGAAAGCCAATTCTCTTTTAACGATTTAAGAAAATGAAGTTTGATCCTTTGAGAAATTTATTTACCAATTCGACAGGATTTAAGCAATTCAAACTGTTAGTAACATTATAAATATTCCAAGTATAGCATGCTTTTGGGTCCTAGACTATCCGGACAATAACATAATAGTAACTACATACGGACTCTCATCTTCTCGTGCGTATATAGGCCCCACAAATAGGAGCACATAACCAGCAAATCACCTATGCAGACAATTCTCTCTTACAATGTTAGAAAGAAGACTCACCTCACTCTGAAGATCCATAACCAACATTCCACACCCTTCTGAAGACTCGAGTCGATACAAACGCTTTCAAAACTAGCCAGTAAGGATGCAAATTCATTAATATATGTTCAATCACTTATTACAATCCAATTTACAGAAATTCCTAACCCGATCGAAAAGTTGAAAAAATTGTCCTCGGGCCCACGTGTCCGGATTCTAAAATTTTCGAAGATAAAGTTTACCCATGAGCTCACAAACTGAAATATATGATTTTTTCTTAATTCCATATCCAAAATCGTGGTCAAATTCCAAGAATATTAATTTATAGGTTTTCCCTCAAACCCGAAGTTTTCTACAAATTCTCATGTCTAAATCCATATATAAACCTTGTATTTACTCAAAACCAGTAGAAATCACTTACGTCATGCTTGGTGATGAAATTGGAACTCTAAAGTTGCTCCAAAATCGGCTCCATGGAAGAAATGAAGTAAAATTGAGCCAAACTCTGATTTTAAAAGAACACTGCCATGGCGACCCTTCTATGAGATCGCAAACAATGCTCTGCGATTGCATATGCCAACTATGCTGCCTCCCTAATTCCTAATGTGCGTTCGCATGCCAGCTCCCGTGTTCACACAGGCCAAATGCATCATAGTCTCTGAACGCACACTATGCGATCACAACTTCAACCCCGCGATTACATGAGCCTTCAACCTTTAGCCCCAGCCTTCCTCCTTCACGATCACGTTGCATTTCATGCGATCGCATAGGACAAATTCCAGCTCCCTCACTCTTTCTCTATGCGATCACAAACCCTCTCACGTGATCACATTGAGTAAAAATCTGTCACACCCATACCAGAAAACCAGCAATCCTCACAAAGCAAGAATCAATCCGTTGAGCATCTGAAACATGCCCGATGCCTCTGGGACCTCAACCAAACCTACCAACCAATCCCAAAACGCATTATGGACTTGCTCGAAGCCTCAGACCATATCAAACAACGTTAAAACAATGAATCAACCTCCAATCCAAACTTTATGAACTTTAGAATTTCAAACTTTTACATTCGATGCCGAAATCCGTCAAATCACGTCCACTTGACCTCAAATTTTGCGCGCAAGTCAGGTTCGACATTACGGACCTACTCTAACTTTCGGAATCGATCCGACCCCAATATCAAAAAGTTCACTTCCGGTAAAACTTCTCAAAAACCTTGAAATTTTTATCTTTAGCCAAATGATTCTAAAATGACCTACGGGCCTCCGAATTCACTTCCGATTGTGCTCCCAACTCTAGATTCACCATACGGAGCTACTTCAGACTCAGAATCCTAAACGGACATTGATAATACTGAAACGCACATCAACCCACTCTTATGTGATTTCTTCCAAAATAATAACTTCCACAATATGCGCCAAAATACTCCGCGGATCATCCAAAACCCGATCCGGATATACGCCAAAGTACGAAATAATCATACGAACCTGCTGCAACCTTCGAATCCTGATTCCGAGATCGTTTAATTAAAAATTCGATCTTAGATAATTCTTTCAACTTAAAGCATCTAAAATGAGAATTTTCTTTCCAAATCAACTCCGAACTTCCCGAAGTTCAATTCTGGCCACACGTGTAAGTCATAATACCTAAAATGAAACTATTCATGGTCTCAAACTGCTGAATGGCACGCCAGAGCTCAAAACGACCGGTCGGGTCGCTACATTTGATTTTGGTTTGACTTTATTTAGTTAAAACCAAACCAAACCAATTATGGTTGGATTTTCTTTTCCAACACCAAACCAAATCATAGTTGGATGTTTTTCTCGGTTAGACTCAGATTATCGGGTTGGTGGGGTTTGTCGGTTTCCTTTGTACATCCCTATATTCTATATCTATACCTATATTATTATAAAAGTACGAATGTTAGGAAGCTAAATGTTAACAAAAATAAAAATATCCTCAAAATATTGATTGACCTTTTTTACCTTTAAAGTTAATATCTCCTTTATATAGTAATTTAATGATAGGTATCGTATAGATATAATTTTGGATTAGGCTAAGTAACCTTTTCTGTTAGGACTCAATCCATTCTAAAATATACAGTTTTCCTTCAAAGAAACAACTTCATAATTGATTAAAATTATGATATTTAGAATTATAATAATTACTTATATGAGAAAAGTTAGCAAAATAGATAATTCTACAAGCACCTAAAAGACTTGTAACATTATATATACAAGCACTGTCCTAATTATACATGAGTTTACATGTAGAATTATAGAAGTTTTAGAACTTTATTTCTTGTCCCATATTTATGTTTCTTATTTGATAAGATTATAAATTCAACTAAAATTTTATTTACAAAAAATTAAATCTAATTGACGAACTTATTTAAAGTTAGGTTAGTCAAGGACTCCTACATACTCATTTCAATAGACGATTTGATTTGGCTGTCATCTATGCAATGCCTTGTTAATTTATTTTTCTTTTCTAAATTTGACATGATAATATTTCACTTCAATAAAATTTAATTATAAAAATTAAGATCAAAACATCAAGAATACAATTACGTTAATTTAATCTTTTGACAGTGTTATTCATTTTTTATGGTTAGTCTTTCTTTCGATGTTCTTATTTTGTAACTATCATGATGAATATATGTGTTTCCAAGCATGTGTTTATCTCCAAATTCGACTTTTACTAAAAAAAAATGAAGGATATCCTCTTAAATTCGTCCAGAAATAATTACATGTATTCATGTATATTGCAATAACGATAAATAAAATACCTAGCCAACTAAGTTCAAGTATTGGACTATATATGTGCATTATATTTTATTTCATTGGCGATTATATATTACATTTTCAAGATGGATCAATAACGAGGACAACATTTATAATAACTAAGCATCTAAAGTACCATAAGAAAAAAAACACCAAAAACATCATATATAAAGATGTATTATAGGCAAGATACGGTTACATTTTTTATTTCTATATTATATATATATATATATATATATATATATATATATATATATATATATATATATATATATATATATATATATATATATATCATTCACAGGCTCATACGATAATGTCAAATCATTAAATTCAAGTATTATGTAAGTGTAATCACACTTCAAGATTGTTACAGTTTCTTCCATATCAACTATTGCAGTCATACAGTTAATATTCTAAGTAAATTTAATATTTGGTTCCTTAGTTTATATTAAAATTTATTGAGAATCTGCATGAAATGTATGGATATCCAAATTTTTAGTGATCGAACATCAATGTGCAATTATTATCGTGCAGCGCACGTTCATAGAAACTAGTTCAATATTAAAAACGTGAAACCCCTTAGAAAAATGTCTTTCGTCATTTTTATTTCTTTAAATTAAATTTTATATTGTACAAAATTGTCATTTAAGTTTTTCCCTGATATTTAGATATTTTAAATCAACTACAACTTTACTTATTATATATTTTCACATTTGAAGTATGTAAAAAAACTCCTAAAATTTAGAATTAATTTGCTATGGTTTCTCTCCTAAGCGTCTTACTATCTCAAGATGACATCATGAACCCGATTTTGCTTCTTTTAAAATTTTGCCTATTTCTTTTTCGTTATAGAGTTTTAATAATCAATTTAACTGGATCATATTAAAATAATTTTATTAGTTAAAGATGTATACTATAAAAATCATGTTAGAATAATTTTATAAGTCAAAGATATATACAATTAAAGTAATAAATATGTATTCCATGTTGGATATAATAAAGTTATGGATCATATTTTAAATATTTAATATTACAATTAATTTTTAAAATTTTGAATGTGCTAATATCTTGAACTCTGTTGAATTTCTATGGTGATAGAGTAAAAAAACTCTTTACACTAATTAAAAGAAAAGATAACTATACATAAGTATTCATGCATAAGAAGTCATATAAGTAATTTGGAAAATAGGCAAGTAACATGCTACTGATGTATACTTTTAAGTTAGGAAAATCGAAATATACATGATCTCAGACAATATAGAGATTACACATTGAACGTGAATTTTTTTATATATATATATATATATATATATATATATATATATATATATATATATAATACTCATTGATATAGACCATACGCACACCAAGAACGTAGCAAAATATCGTTAATATTTTTTATCTTTTAAATTTTATTTCACACTACATAGAATGTCATTTAATGATTTCCCTAAAATTTAGGAGCTTGAAGTCAACTAAAATTATAGATATTAAATTTTTTCTTATTTGAACAATTTTGAAATTCCTAATGTTTAAAATTTAAAATTGGGCTAAATTTCACTAATATAAATCTTTTCTTTATTTGAATATTGTGTGAAGTAAAATATGTTAAAATTTTAAACTTTAATTTACTTTAATTATGTATAATACATGATATTAAGCATGTTAAAAGTTACAATATTACATATTAAACTCTTTGCACATGAGATTTCTCAGTTCATCTAATATTAAGCATATTATAAGTTATTTGTGATTTCTTACGTGATTATCTTTTATTAAGTAGTCAAAATATTTTTTGTCATTACTTTGATAGGTTTAAAGTTCTCATAAATTAATTTGTTGCATTTTTGTTAAATGTGGCTCATTAATTAATTTTCTTCGACTTTTCAGGTCTTCAACCCGTTGGCGGCTAATTGTAGTTCTTTATATATCAGGTAATTTGTGGTATAATATTGTTTCAGCATTAGTAATTTTTAGGCTTTGAATTGTCAATTATCCATTTTATTTTTGTAGGAGTTGCTGTCATAGACCCCTTCTTAATCTATCATAAATGATTCATATAATATTTCTTACTATTAATTAAAGAAAAATAGAATGTCTTCCATTAGTTAGCTGAACATGTTTGTGTCTTTTAGCATTAACTTGAAATTACTACCCAAAAAAACCTGAATGTTAGAAAGAAAAAAAATTAAAATTTTTGTGTTTTTGCTAAACTAAAAAGAAATAATAATTTCTGAATTGAGGTGTTAAAAGTCATAGAGCTGAAAATGAGTTTAAGTTGAATATACAAATGGTAATTCGGGAATTGTATAAGATACATTCTCTTTATTTATTATTTATATTGAATCATTCTTTATTAATCTGAGAAGTTTAAATTCTATTTTATAATTGAAATATAATTTTAATATACTAGTTATGTATGTTTTAAAAAGAAATATTGACCATCGAGGCGCAAAGCGCATATCCGAAACCATTGACCTAAAAGAAAAATATAGTCATTTATTGCTACACAAAATAAGCTTCTCTTATATTGAGGCAAATTTAACGTTTGATATTGTTAGGCTAAGCCAACCCAATAACATAGTGATATTGTGTTATTTAGGCCAAGCTTCTCCGATTATTTCTAAACAACCTCACACCATTAAGAGATTCTTACATTTTATGTATAAGCTTCAAATTATTTCAGCTATCAATATAAGATTTTGTTCGTGCATGCAATAATCTCTCTCTCGAATTAAGTTTTACGTGACCCACTACCACGGTCCACAATTCTCCCCCTCGAACCAGTTTCATGTGGCCCTTATCACGATCGAGATTCATTATGTGTCACCCATATTGTCAGCGTATTTATGTCAATTAAAGCCCGCAACTATTTTTTTTTTTTGTGTGTCTCTAAGCTCGTAAGGGTAAGAAAACCAAGCCCGGGACCATCTCTTTGCCATCATCATACTCGTCCCGCTGAACCTAGGCTCTAATACAAGTTGCTCAACTCAATTAACCCGAAGTGATGTGATATTGTCCGATTTGGATAAAGCTCGCATGATTTTTTGCTAAAAGGTCTCATACCATTAAAAAGGTCTTTAACCTTATATAGAGGCTCCTAATCATTTTAACAACTAATGTCGGACTTTATTCGCACACCCAATAATATTATTTTTGAGTGAACAAGGTTTTCAATTAAAAGTAAATGGTCAGTTCAATTTCACATAGTCGTATATTCTTGATTTAATACATTTTTTGCAATCCCTTCACTTTAATTCTTTTTTTGTCACGACCCGAAATTATTCCACCATCGGGCGCATTGATGGCGCCTACTAATGGAGCTAGGCCAGCCAAATATTACATATTCTCTATCAACATCACCAACAAAATACTATCAACCATTAAATAAATGCGAAAGAATTTTAAGTTTAACCAAATAATATAACAATGCGGAAATTTGAAATATATCACTACCCAAAACCTGGTGTCACTAGCTCACGAACTGCTAAGAGTACTACACATAACTGTCTGAAAGAAATATAAAACTGTTTATCTCGAATACACGAGACAACAAACTGAAAGTAAAGATAGAGGAGACAACGGGTCATGCGGACGCCTGCAAGGCTACCTCGGTGTCTCGCTGGTCGAAGTACCAATACTCGCACTACTACTACTGTTGCTCTCTGAAACCTGTATCTACGCAAAAAGAGCACAGAGTGTAGCATCAACACAACCGACCTCATGTGCTGGTAAGTGTATGGCCTATCCCGGCGAAGTAGAGACAAGTCTAGGACCAGACTGTGATGACCCAGAGGGTCATCACCTATTTTTCTTACTTGTTCCTCACTTCCGAGGCCTTGAAAACCTCATTCTGTGTTACCTCGATTTATGTGCATGATCCGGGCATGTAGCCGGAAAGTTTTTGTGATAGGATATGTGAATTCTGAGAAAATTTAAGAAAAATTATATTAATATTGATATAGTTGACTTCGGTCAACGTTTTTGGTAAACGGACCCGGACCCGAGATCGGACGATCCTGGAAGGTCCGTAGGAAAATATGGGACTCAGACATACGTCTGGAGCTGAATTCTGAGGCCTAGAGCCTAAGTTATGGATTTTTCTGTTAAATTGTTTTTGCTGTAATTATTAAAGAAAAATGAATTAAATGACCTTGGTAACGGGCTCATATTTTGGTTCCGACCCCCGGCACAAGTCTTAAATCTTATATATGTGCTTTCTGCAAAGTTTGGCGACATTTGGATGTCGTTTGATGTGTTTTGAACCTTGAGTTCCAAATTTGAAAGTTATGAAACTAAAAAGGATGATAATCATGAGGCTTGATTTGATGAAAACGATGTTATATTGGCGATGTGATCGCACGAGCAAGTTTGTAATATATTTTTGATGTTGTGTACATGTTTGGGTTGGAGCCCGGGGGGCTCGGGTAAAGATTTGACAGGCCGTTGGTTCAAATTCTGAAATTTTACATAGCTGGTTTTTCACCCAGCTGGTGTCTTCGAAAATGCGAAGAAATTCTCGCAATTGCGAAGGGGGCAGACCAAGGCTATGTTCGCAAATGCGAAGCCTTGATCGCAATTGCGAAGGAGGTCATGGAACGCTTGGGTTCGCAAATGCGAACCAAACCTCGCAAATGCGAGGCCTTCTATAATCCGCCTGGGTTCGCAAATGCGAACACTTTGTCGCAAATGCGATGACCCAGTGTCCCAGCCAAGTTCGCAAATGCGAACCCTATCTCGCAATTGCGAGAGCCTAAGACCCCAGACCTGTAGTGTTCTCTTGCGAACAAATGTTCGCAATTGCGATACCCGAAGCTGTGCAATTTTATACTTAAACGAATTTTTCAGTTCTTTCTTCATTCCTTCAAAAACCCACACACCACACACGAACCCTCAAGAGCAAATTCATTCCGAGTTCCGACCATGTGGGGCCAGGGGCATTTTGGGAAATTTTGGGGTAAACTTTAAGAAAACCATTTTTAAGCATTCAAACTAAGTTATTTAGTATTTATTAATGTAACAGAATCAATTGTGATTAGATTCGAGCTAGTTGAAAGTGGAAATTCGGGAAAGCTATAGTTTAAGGATAATTTGGACTTCAAGGCTAGAGGTAAGTGTTTGTTCTATCCTAGCTTGAGGGAATAGGATTATATGCTATGTGCTATGTGATCAAGTGCGGTGTATGGGCTGTGGTGACGAGCATCCATACACTGGCGTCTAGCATGACCGTGAGTCGTTGTTGATACTTGTTGTGAGACATTTTAAAGATGAATTGTTGAACCCTTGTCGGGTTGTGGAATTGTACATTATTTTCCCTTGCCGGGACTTTGTTGTGATGAATATTGTGTCCCTTGCCGGGACGGTTCGTGATTGTTGTTTTCATTCTATGCCCTTAACTGTGATTGTTATTTGGGTGAGGAAGAGTGATGATGCACGAAGGGTGATGTCGTTCCTTGTTTTACTGTAATTGCATGAAGGTTAATGTCGTGCCTTATTATTGATTTTGCTCGAAGGTTAATGTCGTGCCTTGTTATTGATTATGCACGAAGGATCATGCCGTGCCTTGTGATATTGATTATGCAAGAAGGGTAATGTCGTGCCTTGTTATTGAACCATACACGAAGGATCATGTCGTGCCATGGATGTGAGGATGAGAGTAAAAGCACGAAGGGTGATGCCGTGTACTTTATTTGCTTATTTGGTGAGGATGAGAGTAAAAGCGCGAAGGGTGATGCCGTGCAACTATTTGATATTCCTTGTTTGATATTAACTGTTTCCATTACACTCTGTTTTCCATTGTTGACTTAATAACTGTTGTTAACTGTTAAGCTTCCCTCTTATGATATTTCTTGTTAGATTTGTTTACTTGATATCTCTTGTTATCTTCTGGTGTACATATGTATATAGAACTGCACAAGTTTATGTGGGTGTATGGTCCTAGGCTTGTCACTACTTCGCCGGGATAGGCCAGGCACTTACCAGCACATGGGGTCGGATTGTGCTGATACTGCACTTCTGTGCATTTTTGCACAGGTCCAGGTTTTTATCAGGAGCAGCAGCAGTAGAGTCTTGCGTGGGAGTTGAGCATTTTGAGATCAAGGTAGCTTGCAGGCACCCGCAGGCCCGGCGTCTCTTCCACTTACTTATATTATTTGTTGATAGACTCATTGTTCCGAGATAAACAAATTTATGTTATTTTCCTTCAGACCTTTATGTGTAGTATTTAGTAGTAGTTCGTGAGTTGGTGACTCCACGTCTTGGGTAGAGGATCTCAGTAGTGTTTTACCTTGGTACTGCTTATTTCTATTTTGATAAGTCTTCCGCATTTATTTAATTAATGTTATGGCATCTTGTTGATAAAAATTGAGTATGAAATATTGGCAAAAATAGGATAATATCGAATACAGTGGCTTTCCTAGCTATCACGAGTAGGCACCATCACGATCCCGATGTTGGGGGAAAAATTCGGGTCGTGACAAGTTGGTATCAGAGCTCTAGGTTACATAGGTCTCACCACTCACGAACAAGCTTAGTAGAGTTTGAGAGGTAGGTACGGAGACGTCCGTACTTGTCCTCCAGAGTCTATTGAGTTAGGAAAGAGTCTCTCATTTGTTCCTTCTTGTCATGCAATTTGTTCCTCAAATACTTATTGAATTTCTACTTTGTCCTTTCGCAGATGGTGAGGACACGTGCCTCTTCGTCCGCTGACCAGCAGCCTGAGCCCCAGGCAGCTCCCGTGAAGGGTAGGGGCCGAGGCCGTATCGTAGGCCGTAGTAGGGGCAGCAGCTATTCCAGAGTTGGAGCCTCGTATTGCGACTGGCGAGGAGGTTCCAGTCCCAGCAGCTCTAGTGGGCCCAGCTCAGGTCCCAGGAGAGGCTTTATTTACCCCGGATCTTCGGGAGGCTCTGGTTAGGATAACGGGATTTATGGATAGCATTGCCAGAGCGGGCTTATTACCAGTTGCACCAGCAGCTTCTCAGGCTGGAGGAGGGGCCCTGACTCCTGTTGCTCGTACTCCGGAACCAGTAGCTCCCCAGCCTCAGGCACCAGTGGTTCAGCCAGCTGTGGCCACTCAATCAGGTACCACGGCTCAGGCCGGAGATAGAGCGTCCATGACTTCTAATTCTTTATGGAGGCTTGATCGGTTCTCCAAGCTATTGACCACTACCTTCAGCGGTGCCACATCAGAGGATCCTCAGGATTTCTTATTCAGTTGCCATGACATTCTCAAGACTAAGGGGATAGTGGAGTCCAATGGAGTTGACTTCTATACATTCAGGCTTTCAGGATCCGCCAAGACTTGGTGGAGAGATTATTGCTTCACTCGACCAGCAGGGTTCCCGACTTTATCATAGGATCAGTTTGCCGAGTTATTTCTAGAGAAGTTTCTCCCTGTTACTCAGCGGGATGCACTTCGGAGGCAGTTTGAGCGCCTCCAGCAGGGTACTATGACTGTCACTCAGTATGAGACGAGATTTGTTGATCTGGCACGTCATGCGGTGGTGATACTCCCCACAGAGCGGGAGAGGGTCCGCAGGTTCATAGATGGGCTTAATCAGCCGATTAGACTTCAGATGGCTATGGGAGTGGGGAGTGATATATCTTTTCAAGAGGCAGCTAATGCAGCACGTAGAGTTGATATGGCTCTTGCTCGGGGAGATAGTTATCCTTCAGACAAGAGGCCTCGTCATTCCGGCAGGGTTTAGTGGTTCTTCTTCTGGTGGCAGGGAATCTTTTCATAGGGGCCAGTCTTCTAGGCCTTTCCATTCAACCCTCCAGGCTTTGCAGGGTGGTCCAGGTGATCGTGGGTTTCATGAGCAGTATTTAGATCAACCTCCCGTTAGTGCTGAGCCTCTTCAGAGTGTCCGTGGGGGCCATTCAGGTCGTCAAGGCCAGTAGCCCAATCAGCCTAAATGTTGTTACGGTTGTGGTCACCCAAGTCATCTTGTCAGGTTTTGCCCTCGAGCAATAGGCAACACTCAGCAACGGGGTCCTCGTCCCATGATTCAGGCCCCAACTAACACACAACTTGCCCAGCCAGCCAGAGGCCGGGGTAGAGATCGTAGAGGTGGAGGTCGAGACCGTAGAGGTGGAGACCGACCAGCCAGAGGTAGAGGTCAGCCAGTTGATGACCGTCCTAGGGATGTAGCTTAGAGGGAGGTGCTGATCCCCGATTCTATGCTTTACCATCCAGACCAGAGGTAGAGGCATCAGATGCCGTGATTACAGGTACCATTCTTGTTTGTGACATAGGTGCTTCAGTATTGTTTGACCCTGGGTCTACATATTCATATGTGTCTTCATACTTTGCACCATATTTGGCCGTGCCTAGCTATGCTCTGGATATTCCAGTTTATGTGTTTATACCAGTGGGTGACTCTATAGTAGTCGACCGGGTGCATCATTCGTGCGTAGTCATATTTGGGGGTCTTGAGACCCGTGTGATCTGTTGCTACTAGATATGGTGGATTTCGATATCATATTGAGGATGGACTGGTTGTCCCCATACCATGCTATCTTAGATTGTCATGCCAAGACCATGACTTTAACCTTGCCAGAATCACCCCGACTAGAGTGGAAAGGTACCTCAAGCCACTCCGTTCGCACTATTATTTCCTATGTTAAGGCTCGACGCATGGTCGTGAAAGGGTGTCTAGCTTATCTGGCTTATGTTTGTGATTCCAGCGTAGAGGTTCCTTCTATTGATTCAGTCCCTATTGTACGAGAGTTTCCTGAGGTTTTCCCTTTAGACCTGCCGGGCATGCCACCCGAGAGGGATATTGATTTATGTATTGATCTGGCACCGGGCACTCGGCCCATCTCTATTCCACCCTATCGTATGGCCCCGTCAGAGTAAAATGAGTTAAAATATTAGTTGCAAGACCTTCTAGAAAAGGGATTTATTAGGCCCAGTGTTTCCCCCTAGGGAGCACCTGTGTTATTTGTAAAGAAGAAGGATGGCTCGATGCAGATGTGTATTGATTACCGACAATTAAACAAAGTGACGATAAAGAACAAGTATCCACTGCCGAGGATTGATCATTTGTTCGACCAGCTTCAGGGAGCGAGGGTGTTCTCAAAGATAGACTTGAGGTCAGGCTAACATCAGCTGAAGATCAGGGCGGCTTACATTCCTAAGACAGCCTTTCGCACCAGATATGGGCATTATGAGTTCTTGGTCTTGTCCTTCGGGTTGACCAATGCCCCAGCAGCATTCATGGAGTTGATGAATCGGGTATTCAGGCCTTATTTAGATCTGTTCGTGATAGTCTTTATAGATGACATCCTGGTATACTCCCGCAGCTAGGAAGATCACGAGCAGCACCTCAGAGTGGTTCTTCAGACTTTGAAAGATAATCAGCTATATGCCAAATTTTCTAAATGTGAGTTCTGGCTGAGTTCGGTAGCATTTCTGGGTCACATTGTATCAGTGGAAGGTATTCAGGTAGACCCAAAGAAGATTGAGGCGGTCCATAATTGGCCTCGACCAGCTTCAGTGACTGAGATCCGGAGTTTCTTAGTATTAGCAGGTTACTACCGTCGTTTTGTAGAGGGGTTCTCTTCTATTGCAGCCCCAATGACCAGGTTGACCCAGAAGGGTGTCCAGTTTCAGTGGTTAGATGAGTGTGAGGCGAGCTTTCAGAAGCTCAAGACAGCCTTGACTACAGCACTAGTGCTGATACTACCGACGGGTGCAGGGCCTTATACAGTTTAGTGTGATGCATCTCGTACAAGGCTTGGAGCGGTATTGATGCGGGATGGTAAGGTTATTGCTTATGCTTCGAGACAGTTGAAAATACATGAGAAGAATTATCCAATTCATGATCTTGAGTTGGCAGCAGTGGTTCATGCCTTAAAGATCTGGAGGCATTATCTATATGGCGTGACATGTGAGGTGTACACTGATCACAAAAGCCTACAATACTTGTTCAAGAAAAAGGAGTTCAATTTACGACAGCGGAGATGGTTAGAGTTGCTGAAAGACTATGATGTCACTATCCTATATCACCCAGGTAAGGCTAATGTGGTGGCCGATACATTGAGTAGAAAGTCTGCCAGCATGGGTAGTCTCACTTTTATTCCGGTCAGCCAGAGAACATTTGCTCTAGGTGTCCAGGCCTTAGCCAACCAGTTCGTGAGATTAGATATTTCTGAGCCTAACAGGGTATTAGCATGCACGGTCGCTCGTTCATCTCTATTAGAGCGGATCCGTGAGAGGCAGTTTGATGATCCTCATTTGCGTGACTTGAGAGATACTGTACATCGGGGAGGTGCCACGAAGGTAACTCTAGATGATGACGGGGTATTAAGATTGCACGGTCGAGTTTGTGTGCCCAATGTTGAGGGGATACGAGAGTTGATCTTAGCGGAGGCCCACAGTTCGCGGTATTCTATTCACCCGGGTGCCGCGAATATGTATCAGGATTTATGGCAGCACTATTAGTGGCGCAGGATGAGGAAAGACATCATTGTGTATGTTGCTCGGTGTCTAAATTGTCAACAGGTAAAATATGAGCACCAGAGGCCTGGAGGTGTATTCCAGAGAATCGAAATTCCCGAATGGAAATGGGAGCAAATCACTATGGACTTCATTACCGGACTTCCGTGACTCGGAGGAAATTTGATGCTATTTGGGTCATTGTTGATAGGCTGACCAAGTCAGCACACTTAATTCCAGTATCTGTCTCCTACTCATCGGAGAGATTAGCAGAGATTTACATCAGGAAGATTGTTCGTCTTCATGGGGTACCGGTATCTATTATCTCAGATCGGGGTACGCAGTTCACCTCGCGGTTCTGGAGAGCGGTCCAGCAAGCGTTAGGCACCCAGGTTCAGTTGAGTACAACTTTTCATCCTCAGACGGACGGCCAGTCCGAGAGGACTATTCAGATTCTAGAGGACATGCTTTAAGCCTGTGTCATTGATTTTGGAGGCTCGTGGGACCAGTTTCTGCCATTAGCAGAGTTCGCCTACAACAACAGCTACCAGTCTAGCATTCAGATGGCCCCGTATGAGGCGTTGTATCGTAGGCGATGTCGATCTCCAGCCGGATGGTTTGAGCCGGGAGAGGCTCGGTTGTTGGGTACAGACTTAGTTCAGGAGGCCTTGGATAAGGTCAAGACTATCCAGGAGAGATTGCGTTCAGCTCAGTCCAGACAGAAGACTTATGCGGATCGTAAGGTTCGAGATGTAGATTTCATGGTTGGTGAGCGGGTATTGCTCCGAGTGTCGCCTATGAAGGGCGTGATGAGGTTCGGGAAGAAGGGCAAACTCAGCCCTAGGTATATTGGTCCATTTGAGATTCTGGACCGAGTGGGAGGGGTGGCTTACAGACTAGCTCTGCCACCTAGTTTATCAGCCGTGCATCCAGTTTTTCATGTATCTATGCTTCGGAGATACCACGACAATCCCACATATGTGTTAAACTTCAGTACTGTTCAATTGGACAATGATTTATCCTACGAGGAGGAGCGGTGGCCATTCTAGACCGGCAAGTTCGACAGTTGATGTCGAAGAGTTATCCTTCTGTACGTGTTCAGTAGAGAGGTCAGCCTCCTGAGGCATCGACCTGGGAGTCCGAGTCTGATATGCGGAGCCGCTACCCACATTTGTTCCCCGACTCAGGTACTTCCTTTTCTTGTCCGTTCGAGGACGAAAGGTTATTTTAGAGGTGGAGGATGTGACGACCCAAAGGGTCATCACTTGTTCCGCACTTCCCAGGCCTTGAAAACCTCATTCTGTGTTACCTCGATTTACGTGCATGATCCGGGCATGTAGCCGGAAAGTTTTTGTGATAGGTGTGAGCACATGATTTTTACCCTATATATGAGTTATTCCCATAAAATTCAAAATAAACAATTTTTCCTTATTTTTTACAATTTTGCGTATTAATTAGTTGCATGAAAATTCATATAAAAATACAAAAAAAATATGCATTTGCATTTAGGAAATTAGTTTCGCATTTTAGTAGGTATTAATTCATCTTAGAACAATTAAAGAAAAATCAAAAAATAACATTGGTTAGCTTTTTAAAAAAAAATTGCCAAAAAGAAGGTAATTAGTTAATTTTTAATAAGTGCCTAATAATTACAAAGTAGGAAAATATAAAAAATACAAAACAAATTAAAATACAACAAAATACCAAAAAATAATAATAACAAATAAAGGATTGGGTATTCTTAACATAATGCCTGAAATTGGGTTTCTTATTTTGAAATTCACCTGGCCCAAACCAACCCACACTCAAGACCAACCCACACATATACCCGACCCGCCAACCCATTTTTCTCTTAGAAAATAACGGAACTCTCACACCTTAGAGACACGAAAATACCGTGTCTCTATCTTCTTCATTTCTGGAGCCAGCATGAAGGTTATTTAACAGAAAGGGGATATTCAGAGAGAATTAGAGGAAGATTGAGAGAAGATTTAGAGAGGGAAAATCGAAGAGAATTTTCAGATTAAAAAAACTATAGATTCTAGGGTTCTTAAGTTCTTTGAATTTCGGTTTTCAATTTTTTGTTCACTGATGGTTCTTCTTCCATTTTTCGCCATGGAGTTCGATTGAGCGAAGTTGATTTCCGAGTTCGCCGCTGTTTCTGTTTAGTGTAGATTCCAGTTGACGCCTCATGTGTTCTCTCTAACGATTCCAGTTGAAGATTCCAATTGAAGGTTTATTAGATTCAATTTTGAATCTCCTAGTCTATTTTTACTTCAAGGTACTCATCTCTATTTTGATAATGTAATATTGAATAATTCGATAGTTTATAAGTTTTGTTTTTCACTGAGATTGTAGAAAAATCATCCTTGAATGCTTCTGTTTGGCGATTAAATTTGTTGTTAGTTTAACTCGATTTGTTATTTTGTGTGATTTTAAACACTGAATCATCTGTTTCATTACTTCGCTCGGAATATAGTGTTCAGGCATTTGTATTTAAAACTTGGAGTATGAATCCTCCAAGTCTGGCTATACGTCTATCATTTGGCAGTAGTATATGTAGCACAGATTACTCTATTTTTTTTTCTAAAAGCTCGATGCATTCAAAACGCATTAATCTGCTGTTAGGACTGTTTGAGCTTCGTCCTGATTTGTCTTAGCCTCGTTTTGGTTCATCTTAGCCGATTCTTGGTTTAATGGAGTAATTTATGAACCCTTCGTGTTACTGTTTGAGAACTGTTTGAGTTTTAAAGTCGAGTCGAGTTAACGAGTTATCCGTATGCAATTCCGAGAGGTTCTGTTCGAGTTTTCTCCGGCACGATTTGTGTCGTTTGGTTGAATTTAGTTGCCGATTCATCTTAATTATCATGTACATTGCTGCTGTTTTGCTTCGATATTTAAGGTGCAACCCCTTTCGTTCCTTATTGTTTCAATTACTTGGTTAACTTCATGTTTATTTAAGTATATGAACGCTGCCCCTATGTTGTTGATTTAAGTATATTGAGCAAATACGGGTAACTCAAAGATCATCACAGAGTTTTATACATCGAAGTTGCTTCTGCCTTGTAAATCGAGATCATCAAATTCCTTTTCAATTATAAACACTAGTTTAGTCTTAGAATTGAAGAGGGGAGATGAGGAAGCAGCGGAGAATGTCGTGGCAGCGGGTTTGTAGGCTTATAATGATATCTAGGCCATTTGGGAAGTCGTTGCGAGATAAGGCAATAACAGTTGCAGGAAGAGTCACTGTGAAGAAAAATGGAGTGTCTTTGAAAGCTTCATGTCCGGTGTATTTGGAAGTTATCAGCACACCGCTTGATTCTGATCTGAATATGACGTTGGCAATATACATGAGCTTATGGCACCCAGATGATGTTCAGTTGCACTGGGAAATAATGCAAAACAAAGGAAGATCAATTGTTCACATGCCCTCTTTCTGCTTTGCCGTTGCGATGGCTGCTGGAATTGGTGCTCTAATTGTTATTCTTGCCAGAAGCCATGCTCAAGCATTTGGCAATAAAAGGTGAAAGCTTATCTCTATGTTCGACTAGAGAGAGTCTGCAATGATCTTTTTCTGTTTCGTTGCAAGTTTTTTCCTGAGTTATGAAGAATTAGCCTAGTCTATAGCCCTCAGAACTTTAGTTCGAATACTCTTTAATATAATAATGATATGAGCCTCGCCAAACAAATAATACACAATTGCGGGGTCCTCAAATAATTTGTTATAAAAAACTTAGACTCGGGAAGACTGTTTAGCGAATTTCACCGTCTTTCCCAAAGTTGTAAACGCGTAGTTGCTTTAGGCGCGTTATTTTAATTATTTTACTTTCCTAAATACGGGTGCGCATTTATGTGACCCAAATCTTACTCTCGGCGAAACTGAAATACGTTAAAGTCACAGGCGTACTGGTTGTGGTGTGACTCAAAATGTGTTTTCGTGACGTCGCAATTCTTCTAAAATTAAAAGCGGAATATTAAAAGCACCTAGTTAAAATATATAAAGAAATTAGATAAAAACAAAAATCGCAGTTGAGCGACCGTGCTAGAACCACGGAATCCGGGAGTGCCTAACACCTTCTCCCGGGTTAACAGAATTCCTTATCCAGGTTTCTAGTTTCGCAGATTGTATTACAGAGTCATAAATTTCCTCGGTTCGGGATTAAACCGGTGACTTGGGACACCATTATTTTCCCAAGTGGCGACTCCGAAAAAATTAAATAAATTGATCCCATTCCGACTGTCCTTTAAGTGGAAAAACTCCTTCACTGATTATTATTATATCCCTTCTCGGGATGTAGTATTAAACAGTGGAAAATTTACGTTTTTATACATATGTGTGTGAAAAAAGGAGGTGTGACAGCTCTTGCGACTCTGCTGGGGATAAGTAACCCAGAACTTCGATTCAGGGTTTAAGAATTCGAGCTCAGTTAAATTGTTGTTTTTGCTTATATCTGATTTCATTATATATTTTGATTAATGTGCTACATGTTTACCGCTTTGATATTGCGTGAACTATATATATAAACTGTGCCGAAAACCCTTCTCTTCTTTACCCCCGGGGATGTGCTTACTGGTTGAGACTCCCCTTTCTATTAGCGTCAATACGAAAAATAAGAAAAGAGGCCGGATAACTTACAAAGCCGATTGACCCCGCGGGTCACCGGTACGTAGCCCCCTCCTCGATCCGAGTTGTCCGCTCGGGTACACGGTATAGTACCATTGAAAACATCAGGATATTGAGCCTAGATTTAGGACGTTTATTTGCATCATATCTGACTTAGGGGACTCAACACAGGGGTTGGGTCCGTCTAGGACAGGTGACCCGGAAAATTAAAGGCCGAGCATGTTATATGTTGCATTTATTTGTTCTAAATTATTATTGGCTAAATTCCTGAAAAAAAAAAAGAGAAATTTTAGATATCGAAATATTGACGAATTGCTTGAAAAGGAAATTTGAAAAAAATAGGTAGAACAATTTTGTTGAAATAATTGGTCAAATAATCTGACCGAACTACGCAGGTTTGATTCTCGCCATTAGGTGGGATACGTAGGCAACCCTCATCGGGTCCAACCACCCTTTTAAAAAAAAATCAAAAAAAAATTGTGTGTTTATTTTGTCAATAAAATCAAAGTGATGCCGTTTTTTAAAATAGCCGAATGTTCCGAAAGGACGCCGGAAGGTTGTTTTTGCAAAAATGGCCACTTTGACTCTTTTCTTTTTGAATAATGGCCTTGAAATATTCCTTATGGAAATGTTGAAAGGCCACCCCTTTTAAAAAAATCAAAAAAAAATGTGTGTGTCAATAAAATCAAAGTGATGCCGTTTTTGCAAATAGCCGAATGTTCCGAAAGGACGCCTGAAGGCTATTTTTTGCAAAAATAGCCACTTTGAATCATTTTTAATAATTTGCGGGCACAGCTTTGAAATATTCCTTGTGAAAATATTGCAAGGCCATAGCCGCAAAATCAAGTTCGGGTACACACCCCTTTTTGCAAAAATAACCAAAAATGTCAAATTTTTTATTTTTGTTATAAATAAGTCGGGTGATGCTATTCTTGTTTGAAATAAGTCGAATGTTCCTCAAAAGGACGCCGGAAGGCCATTTTTGCAAGAATAGCCACTTTGAATTTTTAAATTAATTTTGGACGCAGCCTTGAAATATTCCCTCGCGGAAATGTCGAAAGGCTGTATCCGTAAAAATCAAGTTTTGAGTCATCACTCAACTTTTCAAAAATATCCACTTTATCAAATAAGCCATTACATGGCCGGAATTTTGCTGAAATAGCCACATTTTTGCATTTTAACTTCCTCAGTCTTAAGTTGGCCTGTGTCGGTGCTGAACGATGTCCCATAGGTCCCAGGATGAGAAATTTTGAATTCGTATTTTTCTTCCGTAAAATTTTGCAAAAATAGTCACTTTGTCTAAATAAGCCATACATGGCCAATTTTGTAAAAATATTCACAAGTGACATAAAAAAAAGCTTTTCAATCTTGTGTTGGTTCATGACGATGCCGAACGATGCCCCATGAGGCACGGGATGAAAAAAAATTTCAAGTTAATCTTTTCTTAAAAGTTTTTTTGCAAAAATAGCCACTTTGTCTAAATAAGCCATTATATGGCCAATTTATGAATAAAAGTCTTGTGTTGGTTTGTGGCGGTGCCGAACGATACCCCATGAGCCACAAGATGATGAAATTTTCAAGCTTATTTTTCTTAAACAAAATTTTGCAAAGATAGTCATTTTGTCAAAAAAGCCATTATGTGGTCAATTTTGTAGAAATAGTCATAATTGACACCAAAAATATTCTTATTCTTGTAGAAATCTTCTACACAAGTTTGTAGTTGGAGTCGTCTTCTATAATTTTCCTTCAAAGAAAAAAAAATCAAATAAACATCTCTTTATTTCTTGCATTAATTTGCAAGAACTACGCTCGGTCTCATTCATGCGGGGTCATGATACGTAGGCAATCCACATAGGATTCGACCATATCCATTTCCATAAAAAGAAAAGAAAAACTACAAAAAAAAAAAAAAGGGAAAATTTGAAAAAACCCACAAAAAGGGAAAAAGAAAAGAAAATAGCAGGAAATAAAAAAAAATGTTCAATAAGCGGGATACCTTAATGCTGACATGCTGGCTTCGTTTTGTTGTGTCCATTCTCAGAAAGGTGGTTGGTTGTGGTTCCAAAATAACTCTTCCCTATAATACAAGGTTAGAGGACAATGACAGAGAATCTCAAGACTGAGTGGGTTGGTACCGGTACCCGACAACAGCTGGTTGAATGGAACCACATGTTAGTAGAAGAAGTCAAAATATTAAGACAACATGTGGCTGAAATGTATCGGGCATGGATGGATGGAAAAGCACCACCCCCGCCACCACCTAGTTTCATGGACCCGGTCCTTACACTGAACCCAATGCCAAATATACCTGCCTATCGCAGCCTTTCTAGCCACTCGAGTAGCTCAATTACTCGTCCCCCAGCTATGCACCCAAAATCGCACTTCACATTCCAGGTACCCAATTCCACAAAAAGCCTACCGACCCCCACAAACATACCGGAAACCCCCTGGGTCAGGTTTCAAGCCAAACAAGGCGTTTAGGGAGGAAAGGTTGCTGAAGCGAGAAAAGGCTTTCACCCCCATCGGAGAATCTTATGCGAGTTTGTTCGAAAGGTTGAATCATGTTGGCTTGATTTAGCCGCTCGCCAGATGTATTCCAAATCCTCTTGCAAGAAGCTTCGATCCTACCTGCACGATGTGTATACCACTCCAATGCTCAGGGGCATGATGTTGAAAGATGTTGGAATTTGAAAGAGGAAATAGAAAGAATGATTCAGGCAGGAATGATTGCGGTCCAAGACACTGGCACCCTGAACATTACACAGAATCCTCTACCTGCATGTGACGTTGCACATTTTGTGGGGACGATGCCCAATGACGAGGGTGAAGAGATTTTTCTTTGGAAGCCGAGGATATTGAAATAGAAAGCGATCTTAATGCAGAATACAGTGGCTAAGATGCCATGCTTGTCAATTGGGAAGGTGCTCAACTCTTGGAGTTTTGGTAGTTTTATTTTGGTGTCGTTTATGTTACCCGGGTTATTTCAGGGTTGTAATCCGGACGTTGTCTTGAGAGTCAAAACCCTTCTATCTTTGCTTTGTTTAGTAATAAAAATTGTTTAGTGCCATCTAGGTTTGTAATTCTAGTCTAGTCTGTTCGTTTTGTTGTTGTTTCAACCCATCAGTTTAGTACAACTCTTTGTTTCCCATCATTCCTAGTCATTCCATTTCTGATCACTTTGCATTTCTTCTCATACCTGACTTTAGCAACATGACATGCACATAATTCTAAGCCTGGTTTTTAAAAGTCAATGAAACAATGTTGAAGATGTAATGATGCTCGGAAGAAATAAAAATATATTGGAATACTGTGAAGCCGGAATCAAGTGAACATTGAGGAAAGCGTAACATAAAGAAATGCCTTGGAAATGCATCATCAATTTAAAGCCAAAGGCAAAAATACCCCAAAGCTAAGGAACCATTCGTGGTATCGAGATTGTTGCCCAATGGCACCGAGAATCGTCAAATACCGAAGGCAAATATGTGAATCGGTCGAAAGGTGTTTAAATGTGTAGTTTGTACTTGGTAGGTCTCCAAGATTGGAATGACGAAGGCATTTTATTCGGCTATTCAAACACTTTATCCATTGTTATCCCTTCGAGCCTTATTATATTTTCTTTCATATCCCTCTTTCGGAATCAACAACAAAATTGAGGATTGAGCGGGGAAATCAAATGGAGAAAAGAAGAAAAAGAAAGAAAAAAAAGAGAAAAAGAAAAAGCGAAAAAGAAAAAAAAAGAAGAAAGAAAAAGAAAAGAAAAGAAGAGAAAAGAAAAATCGGGAGAAGTCAAATCGCAACAAGGAAGCGATCTTATGATCTGAACTACGTCTGACTTGATCCCGAAAGGGTACGTAGGCAGCCTCACTGAGGTTCAGTCACAATAAATGAAAAATTCGAAAATCTAAAAAAATCCCCCAACAAGGAAACTGGGGCAGAAGTTATGGTTGTTAAAAGAATAAAGATTCCGAAAGTTGTAATTTTATCCTACGATGAAATATTTTGAGCCTTTATCTCAACCAAAAGCCTACATTACAGTCCAAAGGAAGACCTTCCGATCAATCTTCAAGAAATGTCGAGTCAAGCGAACAAAGGTCAATCACATCAGGGGCAACACTCCAGTCCGAACAAAGGATAATGAAGAATTCAAGATGATGAGAACCACCACGAGACTCCAAGATGAGAGAAATCAAAATGAGAGAGTCTTATCGGTGAAAACCCGCACGGGCACCGTAAGGCGACGGTGAGTCGAGAGAAAGAAAGAGCAAATGAGAGAGTCTTGATGGTGAAAACCCTACGGGAACTACAAGTCGACTAAGGATCAGATCAAAGAAATGAAGTGTTAAGACCGGTTTCACAGCAGAACTTTGCAACAAGAGTTGAACATCAACTTTGCTATACGGAGAAGGCCAAAAGTGCATGTCAAGGTCGCTAGAGTCGGTATTCAAAATCTGTTAGGTCATTCGTCTGTATGTTTCTTGTTAGGAATTGTATTTTCCTTTCTCTTTATTCTTCATATTTTGTTTTACCCTCCTTCTTATCGAGTCAGTCAGGTCATAACAAGTATAGAAATGATTTCAAAATTAGCCACCAAGCTTTCCAATTGCACAAGATGGGATTTAGCCGACACGACAATTGTCGTAGGTCAGGGAATGACAAGGCCAGTAATTTAAGCCCACAAGAGCAACATGTGCAATGAGGATCATGCAAGACACAAGGGTCGGCAAAGTGCCAACTCAGGGAAAATATAACAAATGGAAGTACGGGGTTCGAACAGAGAGGGGGTATATCTTCTAAGAGTCAGTCAAGAAACCCCCAAGGTTGTCAAGTGGAGTCATCAAAGGAATCGTGATCGAAATTTGTGGGATCCGTCAAGAAAGGAACAATATACATACATAAAGAGAGGTGGATTTTGAACGAAGAAGAAGTAGAAATGGATAGTCGATGAACAGGCAAGGCACTCGAATAGAAAGCAGTCGCCATCAAAGTTCAAGGCCACAACCAACCACCGCATTTAAACTAACATATTTTTCTTTGCTTTGAAACAGGGGCATAGATGTTATTGGTCCGATAGAGCTAACAACTTCCAATGAGCATAGGCTCATTTTGGTTGCGATGCGTATCTTACCGTATTGGGCCGAGGCAAAGGGCAAATTTGCGCCAAATTGGCAGGGACCATTTGTAGTATCGCGGGTGTTGTCCAATGGGGCATTATATTTAACAGATGTTGAAGGAAAGTGCGTAGAGACTGCTATCAATTCAGATGCGGTCAAAAGATACTATGTATGACTCCTTTTCAATTATGTGTTTTGTATTTTGTTGTGATTTTGGAATTGAAATGACGAAGGCGTTTTATTCTCTATCCAAACACTTTATCCATTGACACCCCTTTTGAGACTTAATGAATATATTCTTTCATATCCTTCTCTCGGAATCACTTAGAGCGCAATAAGGAAAATGAAGATTAAAATCAACAAAATGAAAAGTGATGACCGAATGAAAAAAAATGAAAAAAAAAGAAGACAAAGAAATCGGGAAAAAGTCAAAAGAAATCCATCTAACTAATGAAGTTGGATGAACTACGTCTGACTTGATCCCGAAAGGGTACGTAGGCAGCCTCTCTGAGGTTCAGTCACAATAAAGAAAAAATCCAAAAATTCCCCACGTATTGAAACTGGGGCAGAAGTCATGTTTAATAATTCCGAGAGTTGTAAATATCTTTGAACCCTCGTGAGATTTTGAGCCTTTATACCTTTCTTTCTCAACCCATCCGAAAGCCACGTTACAGTCCAAAGAAAGACCTTCTAATCAATTCCGAAATAATAACGAATGCAATGAAGGAGGAGCAAAACATCGGATAATACTCGTGGTACAGAAAACAAAATACAAAAAGAAAAAATGAAAAATGAAAAAAATGAAAGAGTCTCATCGGTGAAAACCTTAACCGGCACTGTGAGGCGATTGTGAGTTTGAGAGAAATAAAATGAGAGAGTCTCATCAGTGAAAACCTTAACCGGCACTGGTGAGACGATTGTGAGGTTGAGAGAATAAATGAGAGAGTCTTATTGGTGAAAACCTTTCGAGGCATCGTATGGCGATCGTGATGACTACCAGAAAAGAGAAAAGCAACAAAAATAGTATCGGTTTGGGTTGGAAACAATTCGGAGACAGAATAATGATTGGAACGAACTGGGTTAGAGTTTAAATACATGGCATGGTCAGCGGAATCAGCCAGCAAATACCCAGATAAGTTCTATCATCTCTCCAAAACGCCCTTACCTTTCTTTCATTTTTCTGCATTTCATTGTTTACCTTTTGAGAGTTAACTACCAGCTCCTGATAACGAAAGCTGAAACAACACTGGGTCAGAAAGAAGGAAGAGTTGGGAAGGAAATAAGGAAGCTTGGCAAATATGGCCAAAGGAAAGAAAACAAAACAAAAATGGAAAAAGTGAAGAAATACAAAAAAAAAAAAAAGAAGGTTGCAAGAGGCAAGCAGTTGAAAGTTACACAGTAGGAGAAAAAGCAAAAAGAGAAAAGCAATAAGAGGCAGGGACGGCAGATGCCAGTTGCCAGCAGTTTATATCTAATAAATTTTGTTTCATGCAAGAACAAATTGTCACTCATCACTTTAAAGTGAATGTGACCAAAGTGGAAAAATAGAAAACGCAAAAAGAGAAAGTTCGCCAAATAAGTGGAGAAATTCACAGGCAAAAGATAATTGGTAAAAGAAAATACCAAAAAGAGGAAGGTAGCATCCTTTAAAATCCACTCCCCGGTCCTCAGGCTGCGGGAATATTTTTCTGCATCGCATTGCACGTTTAATTTCTGTTAGGTGCCCACCTTCGAATACGGGAATACTTTTCTGCATCGCATTGCACGTTTAATTTCTGTTAGGTGCCCACCTTCGAATACGGGAATATTTTTCTGCATCGCATTGCACGTTTAATTTTTGTTAGGTGCCCACCTTCGAATACGGGAATATTTTTCTGCATCGCATTGCACGTTTAATTTCTATTAGGTGCCCACCTTCGAATACGGGAATATTTTTCTGCATCGCATTGCACGTTTAATTTCTGTTAGGTGCCCACCTTCGAATACGGGAATATTTTTCTACATCGCATTACACGTTTAATTTCTGTTTGGTGCCCACCTACGAATACGGGAATATTTTTCTGCATCGCATTGCACGTTTAATTTCTGTTGGTGCCCACCTTCGAATACGGGAATATTTTTCTGCATCGCATTGCACGTTTAATTTCCGTTAGGTGCCCACCTTCGAATACGGGAATATTTTTCTGCATCGCATTGCACGTTTAATTTCTGGTAGGTGCCCACCTTCGAATACGGGAATATTTTTCTGCATCGCATTGCACGTTTAATTTCTGTTAGGTGCCCACCTTCGAATACGGGAATATTTTTCTGCATCGCATTGCACGTTTAATTTCCGTTAGGTGCCCACCTTCGAATACGGGAATATTTTTCTGCATCGCATTGCACGTTTAATTTCGTTAGGTGCCCACCTTCGAATACGGGAATATTTTTCTGCATCGCATTGCACGTTTAATTTCTGTTAGGCGCCCACTTTCAAACACGAGAATACTTTTCTGCATTGCACGTTTAATTTCGGTTAGGCGCCCACCTTCGAATACGGGAATACTTTTCTGCATCGCACGTTTAATTTCTGTTAGGCGCCCACCTTCAAACACGGGAATACTTTTCTGCATTGCACGTTTAATTTCTGTTAGGCGCCCACCTTCTAACACGGGAATATTTTTCTGCACTACATCTCATACATGTCTGCATTTAAAAAGAAAAAAAATGAAAAAAAAATGATGAAAGTCTGATATTCAAAAGCATGATGTGCCCAGTCACCATACTGGGGCAGAAAAAATCTCTCTTTGGTTGTTTATTTTGTCACAAGCATGGGTCCACGTGGAGAATGGGCGAATGCTTCATATTGAAGAAGTTGAACAAGTTCAAGGCAATAATAAGAATGCCAGTGTAAGAGAAATACAAGTCAAGGTTCAGCAACTAGGAGCCCACCTGAAATCATGGGCATTATATGTCCGGACTTGATCCAAAAGCTGAAGAAGATTGAACCAACACCTGCGGCTAACAAGCATCAAGATTCAGATCAGGGTCCGCATGAAGCACCAACCAACTCAAGATCAAGCTTCAGAAGACTCATAGATAGGAATTTTGTAACTCGTAGCTGATAGGTTTAGTTAGTCTTTCTCAATTTTGATGTAATAACGGGACAACGGACCGGAGCCTCGGACGGAACCTCGACTCTCAACCTCGATACTCCATCACTCCCGAACTACACTGACTTGATTCCTGTTTAGCCCAGGATATGTAGGCAACCTCTGAAGCAGGATGCGGTCAAAGCTTTTCAAAATGCTTTACAACGGAATACTCGAACGGGTAAAATCGTTCATAGTTGCTCACTTATCTTTGCACGGAAACTCTTCGTGTTTCCGAGAAAAGAGGGGCAGCTGTGAGCACGTGATTTTTACCCTATATATGAGTTATTCCCATAAAATTCAAAATAAACAATTTTTCCTTATTTTTTACAATTTTGTGTATTAATTAGTTGCATAAAAATTCATATAAAAATAAAAAAAAATATGCATTTGCATTTAGGAAATTAATTTCGCGTTTTAGTAGGTATTAATTCATCTTAGAACAATTAAAGAAAAATCAAAAAATAACATTGGTTAGCTTTTTAAAAAAAATTGCCAAAAAGAAGGTAATTAGTTAATTTTTAATAAGTGCCTAATAATTACAAATTAGGAAAATATAGAAAATACAAAACAAATTAAAATACAACAAAATACCAAAAAATAATAATAACAAATAAAGGATTGGGTATTCTTAACATAATGCCTGAAATTGGGTTTCTTATTTTGAAATTCACCTGGCCCAAACCAACCCACACTCAAGCCCAACCCACACATATACCCGACCCGCCAACCCATTTTTCTCTTAGAAAATAAGGGAACTCTCACACCTTAGAGACACAAAAATACCGTGTCTCTATCTTCTTCATTTCTGGAGCCAGCATGAAGGTTATTTAACAGAAAGGGGATATTCAGAGAGGATTAGAGGAAGATTTGGAGAAGATTTAGAGAGGGAAAATCGAAGAGAATTTTCAAATTAAAAAAAAACTATAGATTCTAGGGTTCTTAAGTCTTTGAATTTCGGTTTTCAATTTTTTGTTCACTGATGGTTCTTCTTCCATTTTTCGCCATGGAGTTCGATTGAGCGAAGTTGATTTCCGAGTTCGCCGCTGTTGCTGTTTAGTGTAGATTCCAGTTGACGCCTCCTGTGTTCTCTCTAACGATTCCAGTTGAAAATTCCAATTGAAGGTTTATTAGATTCGATTTTGAATCTCCTAGTCTATTTTTACTTCAAGGTAATCATCTCTATTTTGATAATGTAATATTGAATAATTCGATAGTTTATAAGTTTTGTTTTTCACTGAGATTGTAGAAAAATCATCCTTGAATGCTTCTGTTTGGCGATTAAATTTGTTGTTAGTTTAACTCGATTTGTTCGTTTGTGTGATTTTAAACACTGAATCATCTGTTTCATTACTTCGCTCGAAATATAGTGTTCAGGCATTTGTATTGAAAAGTCGGAGTATGAATCCTCCAAGTCGGGCGATACGTCTATCATTTGGCAGTAGTATATGTAGCACATATTACTCAATTTTTTTTTTCTAAAAGCTCGATGCATTCAAAACGCATTAATCTGCTGCTAGGACTGTTTGAGCTTCGTCCTGATTTGTCTTAGCCTCGTTTTGGTTCATCTTAGCTGATTCTTGGTTTAATGGAGTAATTTGTGAACCCTTCGTGTTACGTTTTAATTTAAGCGACTGAAACTGTTGGTGTACATTTGTCGCTGCTCATTGTTTGGTTCGCTGCTTCGAGTGGCTGTTTGAGAACTGTTTGAGTTTTGAAGTCGAGTCGAGTTAACGAGTTATCCGTATGCAATTCCGAGAGGTTCTGTTCGAGTTTTCTCCGGCACGATTTGTGTCGTTTGGTTGAATTTAGTTGCCGATTCATCTTAATTATCGTGTACATTGCTGCTGTTTTGCTTCGATATTTAAGGTGCAACCCCTTTCGTTCCTTACTATTTTAATTACTTGGTTAACTTCATGTTTATTTAAGTATATGAACGCTGCCCCTATGTTGTTGATTTAAGTATATTGAGCAAATACGGGTAACTCAAAGATCATCACAGAGTTTTATACAGCAAAGTTGCTTCTGCCTTGTAAATCGAGATCAACAAATTCCTTTTCAATTATAAACACTAGTTTAGTCTTAGAATTGAAGAGGGGAGATGAGGAAGCAGCTGAGAATGTCGTGGCAGCGGGTTTGTAGGCTTATAATGATATCTAGGCCATTTGGGAAGTCGTTGCGAGATAAGGCAATAGCAGTTGCAGGAAGAGTCACTGTGAAGAAAAATGGAGTGTCTTTGAAAGCTTCATGTCCGGTGTGTTTGGAAGTTATCAGCACACCGCTTGATTCTGATCTGAATATGACGTTGGCAATATACATGAGCTTATGGCACCCAGATGATGTTCAATTGCACTGGGAAATAATGCAAAACAAAGGAAGATCAATTGTTCACATGCCCTCTTTCTGCTTTGGCGTTGGGATGGCTGCTGGAATTGGTGCTCTAATTGTTATTCTTGCCAGAAGCCATTCTCAAGCATTTGGCAATTAAAGGTGAAAGCCTATCTCTATGTTCGACTAGAGAGAGTTTGCAATGATCTTTTTCTGTTTCGTTGCAAGTTTTTGCGTGAGTTATGAAGAATTAGCCTAGTCTATAGCCCTCAGAACTTTAGTTCGAATACTCTTTAATATAATAATGATATGAGCCTCGCCAAACGAATAATACACAATTGCGGGGTCCTCAAATAATTTGTTATAAAAAACTTAGACTCGGGAAGACTGTTTAGCGAATTTCACGGTCTTTCCCAAAGTTGTAAACGCGTAGTTGCTTTAGGCGCGTTATTTGAATTATTTTACTTTCCTAAATACGGGTGCGCATTTATGTGACCCAAATCTTACTCTCGGCGAAACTGAAATACATTAAAGTCACAGGTGTACTGGTTGCGGTGTGACTCAAAATGTGTTTTCGTGACGTCGCAATTCTTCTAAAATTAAAAGCAGAATATTAAAAGCACCTAGTTAAAATATATAAAGAAATTAGATAAAAACAAAAATCGCAGTTGAGCGACCGTGCTAGAACCACGGAATCCGGGAGTGCCTAACACCTTCTCCCGGGTTAACAGAATTCCTTATCCAGGTTTCTAGTTTCGCAGATTGTATTACAGAGTCATAAATTTCCTCGGTTCGGGATTAAACCGGTGACTTGGGACACCATATTTTCCCAAGTGGCGACTCTGAAAAAATTTAATAAATTGATCCCGTTCCGACTGTCCTTTAAGTGGAAAAACTCCTTCACTGATTATTATTATATCCCTTCTCGGGATGTAGTATTAAACAGTGGCAAATTTACGTTTTTATACATATGTGTGTGAAAAAAGGAGGTGTGACAATAGGATATGTGAATTCTATGAGAAAATTTAAGAAAAATGATATTAATATTGATATAGTTGACTTCGGTCAACACTTTTGGTAAACGGACCCGGACCCAAGATCGGACGGTCCCGGAAGGTCCGTAGGAAAATATGGGACTTGGACATGCGTCCGAAGGCGAATTCTGAGGCCTAGAGCCTAAGTTATGGATTTTTCTGTTAAATTATTTTTGCTGTAATTATTAAAGGAAAATGAATTAAATGACCTTGGTAACGGGATCGTATTTTGGTTCCGACGCGCGGCACAAGTCTTAAATATTATATATGTGCTTTCTGCAAAGTTTGGCCACATTTGGATGTCGTTTGATATGTTTTGAACCTTGAGTTCCAAATTTGAAAGTTATGAAACTAAAAAGGATGATAATCATGAACTTGAGGCTTGATTTGATGAAAACGATGTTATATTGGCGATGTGATCGCACGAGAAAGTTTGTAATATGTTTTTGATGTTGTGTACATGTTTGGGTTGGAGCCCGGGGGGCTCGGGTAAAGATTTGACAGGCCGTTGGTTCAAATTCTGAATGTTTACACAGCTGGTTTTTCACACAGCTGGTGTCTTCGCAAATACGAAGAAATTCTCGCAATTGCGAAGGGGGCAGACCAAGGCTGTGTTCGCAAATGCGAAGCCTTGATCGCAATTGCGAAGGAGGTCCAGGAACGCTTGGGTTCGCAAATGCGAACCAAACCTCGCAAATGCGAGGCCTTCTATAATCCGCCTGGGTTCGCAAATGCGAACACTTTGTCACAAATGCGAAGACCCAGTGTCCCAGCCAAGTTCGCAAATGCGAACCCTGTCTTGCAATTGCGAGAGCCTCAGACCTGTAGTGTTCGCAATTGCGATACCCGCAGCTGTGCAATTTTATACTTAAACAAATTTTTCAGTTCTTTCGTCATTCTTTCAAAAACCCACACACCACACACGAACCCTCAAGAGCAAATTCACTCCAAAGCAATTGTAAGTCACTTTTTACTCAATTCTTTCAATTCCTAACAACATTAAACATGTTTTTCAATAGAAATCAAAGGTTTTCATTGTAGAAATTCTTGTTTTTGGGTAGAACATATGGTTTTCATGAATTGGGTAATTGAACCTCGAATTGAGGTCCGATTTTGAAACAAATCATATATTTGAACTCGTAGGGAAATGGGTAACCGGATTTTGTTCCGAACCCTGAGTTCCGACCACGTGGGGCCAGGGGCTTTTTGGGAAATTTTGGGATAAACTTTAAGCATTCAAACTAAGTTATTTAGTATTTATTAATGTAACATAATTAATTGTGATTAGATTCGAGCTAGTTAAAAGAGGAAATTTGGGGAAAGCTATAGTTGAAGGATAATTTGGACTTCAAGGCTAGAGGTAAGTGTTTGTTCTATCCTAGCTTGAGGAAATAGGATTATGTGCTATGTGCTATGTGATCGAGTGCGGTGTATGGCCTGTGATGACGAGCATCCATACACTGGCGTCTAGCATGACCGTGATTCGTTGTTGATACTTGTTGTGAGATATTTTAAAGATGAATTGTTGAACCCTTGCCGGGTTGTGGAATTGTTCATTGTTTTCCCTTGCCGTGACTTTGTTGTGATGATTATTGTGTCCCTTGCCGGGATGGTTCATGATTGTTGTTTTCATTCTCTGCCCTTAACTGTGATTGTTATTTGGGTGAGGAAGAGTGATAATGCACGAAGGGTGATGTCGTGCCTTGTTTTACTGTTATTGCACGAAGGTTAATGTGGTGCCTTATTATTGATTTTGCACGAAGGTTAATGCCCTGCCTTGTTATTGATTATGCATGAAGGATTATGCCGTGCCTTGAGATATTGATTATGCAGGAAGGGTAATGTCGTGCCTTGTTAGTGAACCATGCACGCAGGATCAAGTGTGCCATGGATGTGAGGATGAGATTAAAAGCACGAAGGGTGATGCCGTGCACTTTATTTGCTTATTTGGTGAGGATGAGAGTAAAAGCACGAAAGATGATGCCGTGCAACTATTTTCTATTCCTTGTTTGATATTAACTATTTCCATTACACTCTGCTTTCCATTATTGACTTAATAACTGTTGTTAACTGTTAAGCTTCCTTCTTATGATATTTTTTGTTGGATTTGTTTACTTGATATCTCTTGTTATCTTGTGGTGTACATATGTATATAGAACTGTACATGTTTATGTGGGTGTCTGGTCCTAGGCTTGTCACTACTTCACCGGGATAGGCCAGGCACTTATTTCGGGAGAAGTTTCTCCCTGTCACTCAGCGGGATGCACTTCGGAGGTAGTTTGAGCGCCTCCAGCAGGGTACTATGACTGTCACTCAGTATGAGATGAGATTTGTTGATCTGGCATGTCATGCAATGGTGATACTCCCCACAGAGCGGGAGAGGGTCCGCAGGTTCATAGATGGGCTTAATCAGCCGATTAGACTTCAGATGGCTATGGGAGTGGGGAATGATATATCTTTTCAGGAGGCACCTATTGCAGCACGTAGAGTTGAGATGACTCTTGCTCGAGGAGGTGGTTATCCTTCAGACAAGAGGCCTCGTCATTCCGACAGATTGAGTGGTTCTTCTTGTGGTGGCAGGGAATCTTTTGATAGGGGCCAGTCTTCCAGGCCTTTCCATTCCGCCCTTCAGGCTTCACAGGGTGGACCAGGGGATCGTGGGGTTCGTGAGCAGTATTCAGATCAGCCTCCCATCAGTGCTCGGCCTCTTCAGAGTGTTCGTGGGGGCCATTCAGGTCGTCAGGGCTAGCAGTCCCATCAGCCAAAATGTTGTTACGGTTGTGGTGACCCATATCATCTTGTCGGGTTTTGCCCTCGAGCAACTGGTAACACTCAGCAGCGGGGTCTTCGCCCCATGATTCAGGCCCCAGCTGACCCACAACCTGCCTAGCTAGCCAGAGGAGAGGGTAGAGATCGTAGAGGTGGAGGTCGAGACCGTTGATCGGAGCAAACTCAATCCGAAGGAAGAGCGGTCATAATGACCGTCCTAGAGATGTAGCTCAGAGGGGAGGTGTTGATCCCCGCTTCTATGCTTTACCAGCCAGGCCAGAGGCGAAGGCATCAGATGTCGTAATTACGGGTACCATTCTTGTTTGTGACAGAGGTGCTTCAGTATTATTTGACCCTGGGTCTACATATTCATATGTGTCTTCCTACTTTGCACCGTATTTGGCCGTGCCTAGCTATGCTCTGGATATTCTAGTTTATGTGTCTACACTAGTTTACGAAGGATCATGTCGTGCCTTGTGATATTGATTATGCACGAAGGATAATGTCATGCATTGTTATTGAACCATGCACGAAGGATCATGCTGTGCCATGGATGTGAGGATGAGAGTAAAAGCACGAAGGGTGATGCCGTGCAACTATTTGCTATTCCTTGTTTGATATTAACTATTTCCATTACACTTTGTTTTCCATTGTTGACTTAATAACTGTTGTTAACTGTTAAGCTTCCCTCTTATGATATTTCTTGTTGGATTTTTTTACTTGATATCTCTTGTTATCTTGTGGTGTACATATGTATATAGAACTGCACAAGTTTATGTGGGTGTCTGGTCCTAGGCTTGTCACTACTTCGCCGGGATAGGCCAGGCACTTACCAGCACATGGGGTCGAATTGTGGTGATATTGCACTTCTATGCATTTTTGCACAGGTCCAGGTTTTGATCAGGAGCAGCAGCAGTAGAGTCTTGCATGGGAGTTGAGCATTTCGAGACCAAGGTAGCTTGCAGGCACCCGCAGGCCCGGCGTCTCTTCCACTTTCTTATATTATTTGTTGTAGTCTCATTGTTCCGAGACAAATAGATTTGTGTTATTTTTCTTCAGACCTTTATGTGTAGTATTCAGTAGTAGTTCGTGAGTTGGTGACTCCACGTCTTGGGTAGAGGATCTCAGTAGTGTTTTACCTTGGTACTGCTTATTTTGATAAGTCTTCCGCATTTATTTAATTAATGTTATGGCATCTTGTTGATAAAAATTGAGTATGAAATATTGGTAAAAACAGGATAATGTCGAATACAGTGGCTTGCCTAACTATCACGAGTAGGCGCCATCACGATCCCGATGTTGGGGGAAAAATTCGGGTTGTGACACAGATACTCACATAAACCTGAGCAGTATATATATATATATATATATATATATATATATATATATATATATATATATATATATATATATATATATATATATATATATGTGTGTGTGTGTGTGTGTGTGTGTGTGTGTGTGTGTGCGTGCGCGCGCACGCGCATCAAAAGGAAACGAAGTATCGAACTAAACAGTGAGAAGGGAGGGAAAATATATTATGGGGAGCACAAGTCGAATATAAAAGCTATCAGTGAAATTAAGAAACATGGCACAATAATAACTACCAAAAATTAAGAAATTCAACAGTTGCACTACCAAAAATTAAGAAATTCAACAGTTGCACGACATCAACCTTCGTGTTTTTACACTCATCCTCACCCAAAGCAATCAAACAGAATGCACGGCATCACCCTTTGTGTTTTCCTTCACATAACTCTCATATCATGGCACGAAATGACCCTTAGTGCAAATATAATCAACAATGGCATGGAATGTTCCTTCGTGCATAAATAGTTAAAACATGGTATGGAATGACCCTTCATGCAAATATAGTTAAAATATGGCAAGGAATGACCCTTAATGCAAATATATTAAAAATAGTACGGAATGTCCCTTCGTGCAATTATAATTAAAAATGGCACGGAATGACCCTTCGTGCATTATCACTCTTCCTCACCCAAACAACAATCACAACCAAATGGACGAGAGAAATAAACAATAATAAGAAATGTCCCGGCAAGGGAATAACACAATTAACAGCTGAATCCAGGCAAGGGAATAACACAATTAACAACTGATTCTCGGCAAGGGAACAATATCAATAACTTTCATATCCCGGCAAGGGAAATATTTAATATATTCAACTATCCCGGCAAGGGGTCATTCACATGTCTTTTCAATACTTTCATCTCTTACTCAATAGTATTTATCATTCGAGCCAACACTCCAAAGTATTAATATTTCATAATCATCCTCAAACTCTTCACATTCGTAGCAAATTATAATTTAGCTTAGGAGAGTTCCAAATTATCTCATAAATATGTACAAACAAAGACCCACAGTCATGCTAGACTTTGGTGATAGACACTCGTCACCGCGCCTATACACCGCACTCGATCCTTTAGAAAATAGCAATTTATTATACTCTAATCCTATTCCCTCAAGCTAAGATATATCAAAGACTTACCTTGAAGGTCTACGGCCAATTCAATCCTCAAGCAATACCTTTCCTTTCGAATATGGCTCCAATCCAATCGTATATATACACAATTAATTTAATATCATCAATAATACTCAACAATCCAACCCAAATGCCTAAATATAACATTTCAAACATTTTGCCCAAAATTTACAAAATCGACCCCGGGCCCGCTTGGTCAAAACCCGAGGTTCGAACTAAAATAAATTCACCCATACTCCCACGAGTGCAAATATATATTAGTTCTTAAATCCGACCCCAAAACGAGGTCCAAATCACAATTTCTTTGAAAACTCTAACTCTACCTAATTCTCTAATTTTCTAACTATTTTCACACGTTTAGGCATAAGAATTTGATTTATGTTGATGAAATAAGGAGGAAATAATGTTAGGAAAACTTACCCAAAGCGTTATGGACGAAAGGAAGCTTGGAACACGTCAATGGAGGGTTTGAGAGAGAGGTTCGTGTGAGAAAAGCGTAAAGATCCTGAAGTGGGTATGTTTTTATGACTTAAAACCACTGGAGGAATTTTGTACTACGCGTTCGCATCACCTGGGATGCGTTCGCGTTGAAGGAAGTCTGGGGCTATCGTGTTCGCAGTCGGTCCTACGCGAACACGAAGAAGGAAGGTGGGGGGGCCTGTGGGTCTTGCCTATGCGAACGCTTGAGGTGACACGCGAACGCGATTAATGAATCATCAAAGCTTCGCAATCACGGTCCCCTGCACGCGAACGCGAAAAAGGATTTCACTGTGTAAAATTATAGAAAATCTGCTATGTTTCTAATTCTAAAACACTCTGAACCACCCCCGAAATCACTGCAGAGCCCTCGGGGATCCCAACCAAACACACGCACTAACTCAATAACATCCTACGAACTTGCTCGAGTGATCAAATTGCTAAAATAACATCGAATTCAATGAATCAAACCTCAAAAATCATAAATTTCCTTTCTCCATTTTAGTCCGAAACACATCAAACGACGTCTATTTTCAACCAAACTTTGCAAGAAGCGTTTAACCAATATACATATACCGGGTGTCGGAACTAAAATATGAGCCCGATACCTATATTTTCTAATTCATTTTCATTTTCATTTTTTCTTACTAATTTTAGAAAATAATTTAATAAAAAAATTCTTTTACTAGGGTTCTGGACCTTGGATTTCGACTCCGGGAACATGCCCGAGTCCAATATTTTTCTATGGACCTTCCGGGACCGTCACATCACGGGTCCGGGTCCGTTTACTCAAAATGTTGACCAAAGTCAACTATATCAATATTAATATAATAATTTCTCAAATTTTTCACATAATACATATATTTTAATATAAAAAATTTCGAGCTTCGCACCCGGACTATGCACGCAAATCGAAGCAACCAAAAGTGCGGTTTCCAAGGCCTTGAAAGCGCAGAGAAAGGGATAAATATTGTGATGACCCTTTGGGTCATCACATCCTCCACCTCTAAAACAACCATTCGTCCTTGAACGGACAAAATAAAGAAGTACCTGAGTTAGGAAATAGATGAGGGTAACGGGTCCGCATATCATACTCGAACTCCTAGGTCGATGCCTCAGGAGGCTGAACTCTCCACTGAACACACACTAAAGGAAAACTCTTCGACCTCAATTGTCGAACCTGCCGGTCTGGAATAGCTACTGGCTCCTCCTTGTATGACTGATCCTTGTCCAACTAGACACTGCTGAAATCTAACACGTGCGTAGGATCGCTGTGATACCTCCGAAGCATAGACACGTGAAACACTAGATGCACGGCTGACAAGCTAGGTGGCAAGTCAAGTGTATAAGCCACCTCTCCCACACGATCAAGAATCTCGAATGGGCCAATAAACCTAGGGCTAAGTTTTCCCTTCTTCCCAATACTCTTCACGCCCTTCATAGGCGACACTCAGAGCAATACTCGCTCACCAACCATGAAAGCTATAACTCGAACCTTACGATCTGCAGAGCTCTTTTTCCTGAACTGAGCTGTACGAAGCCTATCTTGAATGATCTTGACCTTATCTAAGGCGTCCTAAACTAAATTTGTACCCAACAACCGAGCCTCACCCGGCTCAAACCATCCAACCGGAGAACGACACCACCTGCCATACAAGGCTTCATAAGGAGCCGTCTGAGTGCTTGATTGATAGTTGTTATTATAAGCAAACTCTAACAAAGGCAGGAATTGATCCCACAAACCTCCAAAATCGCTAAGAATATCTGAGTTGTCCTTTCGGACTAACCATCCGTTTGGGGATGAAAGGATGTACTTAGCTCGACTTGGGTGCCCAACTCTCGTTGAGCTGCCTTCCAAAAATGCAAGGTAAAATGTGTACCTCGACCAGAAATGATAGAGATAGGCACACCATGAAGGCGAACAATTTCCCTGATATAAATTCCAGCTAATCTTTCGGGTGAATAGGTGGTGGCAACCGGAACAAAATACGCTAACTTCATCAGTCTATTTACAATAACCCAAACAACATCAAACTTCTTCCGAGTCATCAGAAGGCCAGTAATGAAGTCCATAGTGATCCGCTCCCACTTTCATTCGGGAAGTTCATTTCTCTGAAATAAACCACCAGGCCTCTAGTGCTCATATTCAACATGTTGACAATTCAAACACCGCACTACATATGCCACAATATACTTTTTTCATTCTACGCTACCAATAATATTGCTGCAAATCCTGAAACATCTTTGCTGCGTCTGGATGATTAAAATACCGGGAACTATGAGCTTCCTCTAGAATCAATTCTCGAAGTCCATCAACATTTGGCACACAAATTTGCCCTTGCAATCTCATAACTCCATCAGCATTTAAGGTGACATGCTTGGCACCTCCTCGCTGAACCGTGTCTTTAAGGATATGTAAATGAGGGTCATCAAATTGCCGATCGCAGATACGCTCCAATAATGAAGAGCGAGCGACCGTGCAAGCTAGCACTCGACTAGGCTCAGAAATATCCAACCTCACAAATCGTATGGATAAGGCATGAACATCTAAAGCAAGTGGCCTCTGATTGACTGGAATATAAGCAAGGCTGCCCGTACTGGATAACTTCTTGCTCAAAGTATCGGCCACCACATTTGCTTTTTCCCGGGTGATATAAAATTGTGACATTATAATTTTTCAACAATTCTAACCACCTTCTCTTCCTCAAATTCAACTCCTTCTGTTTAAACAGGTACTGAAGACTCTTGTGATCGGTGAATACTTCACATGCTACACCATACAAATAATGTCTCTATATCTTTAATGTGAACAATCGCCGCCAACTCCAGATTATGTACTGGATAATTCTTTTCATGGATTTTCAACTGGCTCGAAGCATAGGCAATGACATTCCCATCCTGCATCAATACTGCACCAAGCCCAATACAGGAAGCATCACCAAAGACTGTATAGGGTCCCTAACCTGTGGGCAAAACCAATATCGGTGTCGTGGTCAAGGTTGTCTTAAGCTTCTGAAAACTCGCCTCACATTCATCTGACCATTCGAAATGGACACATTTCTGGGTCAATCTGGTTATCGGGGTTGCAATAGATGAAAACCCCTCCACAAACCGCCAATAATAATTTGTTAATCCCAAGAAACTCAGATCTTTGTGGCTGATGTTAGTCTAGGCCAGTCCTTGACTGCCTCCATCTTCCTTCGATCAACCTGTATACCTTCTGCCGTCACAACATGACCTAGGAATACAATTGTACTTAACCAGAACTCACACTTTGGAAATATTTGCATATATTTGACTATTTTTCATAGTCTGGAGAGCCACTCTTTGTTGTTGCGCATGCTCCATCTGACTGCGGGAGTATATCAATACGTCATCAATGGGGACTATCACGAACAAGTCTAAATAAGGCATGAACACCTCATACGTATGCACATAACCATGACTCTGGCCATAAGAGTTGTCCCTAAATTATAACATGGCCAATTAACCGTGTGTTATCAAATACCTTATTCCGAAACTCCCACTTTACTCATAATGAGGTATGGAAATCTCGTAATTACTTTCCCGAATTAATAAGTCATATTTGTCCTCACCTGGGTTCTCATCTCAAGGCCTAAAACTCAACGATTACAAGACGGGAATGGCTAAATGTGAATAGAAACTATACATGAATTATCAAATAATCCTAACAGACATGGCTCAAATTGAGGATATAGTACAAGATTTTTGTTTTCAAAAAGGGAAAATTTTAAACACAAACTTTTCACCACCAGGACCTTCTCCTCGTGTAATATCCACCGCAGATTGTAGCTCGATTTAAAAATATTTCACATTATACAAAAATTTGAGGACCGCATCCTCAACTCTGAATCACAAGTACTTGCACCTCGTGCCAGCTATTTTTTTTCATTTTCTTTCTGTCTTCTTTACAATAATTGTCCGTCAAAGAAAATTACGACATAAAATAAACCCTCATACCGATAGGGCATACAATTAACAATTAAAATTAATTATTCCAGGAATTACATCAAATTCCATTTTAGTAAGTAATATAAAGTCACTTTTAGCTTCATAAATATTCTTAGTGACCAACACATAATAATATGAATAGTTATCTCCATATAATAGCACAACGTGAGCATTCACATAAGTAGAGTTGATGGTTACGAAGCTCACTCATGGGTGGAGCATATTAAGGGGAAACCAAATCAAATTAAGGAAAATTATCTTGTTTATAACAATCTGAATTGTACATGTGATGACACCATCTAGTGTAGTGACCTCAGCCACACTATATGAATTATATCAACAGTTGGGTCTCCACATCTAGGAATCTCACCTCCACCTCTAACATCCTAACCTCTACCTCTAGCTAGTCCTGTAAGATATATATTGACTACAATAGAGCACGTAGACTGAGTGCTTTCCTAAATTATATTTCTCCAAACTACCACATTCACAACAATTACTTTGAGTCTCAGCTAACTTATTGAACATGACGACATATTCAGACACTGTTATGGTGACCTGGTACAACCGTTCAGATCGCATATGCCACAAATTGTAGAGAATCCGGGAGGTAAAATCCTTCAAAACATTTCTTAAAAATAGAGTTGAGTAGGCAATGTTGCATTGGCCAGTCTGCCCTCTTTATAGATTTGTCATACACACCAACGGCCAATCTCCTCTTTTGCTATGCTGGCTCGACATTGCTGAGCCACCCCATTTACTCATATACTCTTCGTTATCCTTTGGGGCGATTCTTACCCCTGGCACGGTACCAAACCTTAAATATGTATAGTTTGTTTGGGGGACCTTTCCATACCATATATAAATACATTCCAAGCCAAACTGGCATAACACATGGCCATCCAGTCTATTCACTAATAGTAGAATTCCCCCTTTTGGTTGTAAGTAAGAGCCACAACATCCAATAATTCACAATATTTGTCCTTCACAACTCAAATAAATCAACCAAACGTCAATGTCCGTTGAAACCACAACTAGTTAGAACGTACATTATGTTCCCACTACTTTATTCGCCATCCGAAGCAGAGTAGAATCAACCCCCTCGCTTTCGACTATTCCCATGTTCTGCAATACGTCATAGCAGCGGTCAATAAAATCCCGTGGACTCTAGAAAATGCATTGCTGAAAGGGTAGCGAAGAGTTTGGTGAAACCTATCCGACCTCCAAAAAACTTCTGAAGGCATAGTTGATATATCACCAGCCTGTGCCATTGATCGACTGAAGAAGCGGTACGTGACTTCACCATTTGTGGGAAGACAAGAGTAGAAATTCAATTTAACATTTGAAGAACTAATTCGCACGATAGGAAAGAACAAAAAGTAAACGTTTCCTAACTTCGTAGCCTTTGGGGGATAAATACAGACGTATCTGTCCTGATCCCTCAGACTCTACTAAGTTTGTCCGTGAGCAGCGAGACTTATGCAACCTAGAGCTCTGATACCAACTTGTCACGACCTGTATTTATTCCACCATCAGGCGTCGTGATAGCGCCTACTAACGGAGCTAGGCCAGCCAAACATTAAACATCATCTATCAACATCGCCAATAAAATACTATCAACCATTAAATAAATGCGGAAGACTTTTAAGTTTAACCAAATAATATAACAATGCGGAAGTTTGAAACATATCACTATCCAAAACCTGGTGTCACTAGCTCACGAACTGTAAGAGTACTACACATAACTGTCTGAAAGAATATAAAACCGTTTGTCTCGAATACATGAGACAACAGACTGAAAGTAAAGATAGAGGAGACAACGGGTCCTACGGACGCCTGCAAGGTTACCTCGGTGTCTCGCTAGTCGAAGTACCAATATTCGCACTACTGCTACTGTTGTTGTCCGAAACCTGTATCAATCAAAAAGAGCGGAGAGTGTAGCATCAGCACAATCGACCCCATGTGTTGGTAAGTGTCTGGCATATCCCGACGAAGTAGTGACAAGTCTAGGACCAGACACTCACACAAACCTGAGCAATTCAACATATATGTGTATATATATATATATATATATATATATATATATATATATATATATATATATATATATATATATATATATATATATGTATATATGTACGTATGCAACAAAAGGAAATGAAGTACCGAACTAAATAGTGAGAAGGGTGGAAAAACATATTATTGGGAGAACAAGCCGAATATAAAAGCTATCAGTGAAATTAAGAAACAGGCCATAATAATGACTACCAAATTAAGAAATTCAACACTTACACGTCATCTACCTTTGTGCTTTTACTCTCATCCTCACCTAAAGCAATCAAATAGAATGCACGGCATCACCTTTCGTGCTTCCCCTCACATAACTCCCATATCATGGCACGGAATGACCCTTCGTGCAAATATAATCAACAATAGCATGGAATGTTCCTTCGTGCATAAATAGTCAAAACACTGCATGAAATGACCCTTCGTGCAAGTATAGTTAAAACATGGCACGGAATGACCCTTCGTGCAAATATAATTAAAATATGGCATGGATCAATTACAATTAAAAATGGCACGGAATGACCCTTTATGTATTATCACTCTTCCTCGCCCAAACAGCAAATAACAACCAAATGGGCGAGAGAAATAAACAATAATAAGAAATATCCCAGCAAGGGAATAACACAATTAACAACTAAGTCCCGACAAGGGAATAACACAATTAACAACTGAGTCCCGGCAAGGGAATAATATCAATAACTTTCACATTCCGGCAAGGAAAATATTTAATATATTCAACTATCCCGGCAAGGGATCATTTACAGCTATTTTCAATACTTTCATATCTTACTCAATAACATTTATCATTCGAGCCAACGCTCCAAAGTATTAATATTTTATAATCATCTTCAAACTATTCACATTCTTAGAAAATTATAATTTAGCTTAGGAGAGTTCCAGATTATCTCACAAATATGTACAAACAAAGACCCACGGTCATTCTAGACTCTAGTGTATAGACACTCGTCAGCACGCCTATACACCGCACTCGATCATTTAGCAAATAGCAATTTATTATACTTTAATCCTATTCCCTCAAGCTAGGATAGCTCAAACACTTACCTCGAAGGTCTACGACCAACTCAATCCTCAAGCAATGCCTTTCCTTTCGAATTTGGCTCCAATTCAATCATATCAATACACAATTGATTTAATATCATCAATAATACTCAACAATCCAACCCAAATGCCTAAATATAATATTTCTAATATTCTACCCAAAATTTGCAAAATTGATCCCGGGCCCGCTTGGTCAAAACCCGAGGTTCGAATCAAAATAAATTCACGCATACTCCCACGAGTGCAAATATATAATTTTTTTCTTAAATCCGACCCCAAAACGAGTTCCAAATCATAATTTCTTTGAAAACCCTCACTCTACCCAATTCTCGAATTTTCTACCTATTTTTACATGTTTAGGCATAAGAATTTGATTTATGTTGATGAAATAACAAGGAAACGATGTTAAGAAAACTTACCCAAAGAGTTATCGAGGAAAGGAAGCTTGGAACTCATCAATGAGGGGTTTGAGAGAGAGGTTCGTGTGAGAAAAGTGTAAAGATTCCGAAGTGGGTCTATTTTTATGACTTAAAATCGCTGGAGGAATTTTGTACTATGCGTTCGCGTCACCTAGGAAGCGTTTGCGTTGAAGGAAGTCTGGGGTTATCGCGTTCGCGGTCGGTGCTACGCGAAAGTGAAGAAGGAAGGCAGGGGGGCCTATGGGTCCGGCTTATGCAAACGCATGAGGAGACACGCGAATGCGATGAAGGAAGCATCAAAGCTTCGCGATCGCGGTCCCCTGCATGGGAACGCAAAGAGGGAAAAAGGGGCAAAGCTATGCGAACGCGGGTGAGCTTGTGCAAACGCGAAGAAGAATTTCACTGTGTAAAAATTACAGAAAATCTGCTATGTTTCTAAGTCTAAAACACCCCGAACCACCCCCGAAATCACTCCCGAGCCCTCGGGGATCCCAACCAAACACACGCACTAACTCAATTACATCCTACGAACTTGCTATAGCGATCAAATCGTTAAAATACATTGAATTCAACGAATCAAACCTTAAAACTCATAAATTTTATTTCTTCATTTTTAGTCCGAAACATGTCAAACGATGTACGTTTTCAACCAAACTTTACAAGAAGCGGTTAACCAATATTTATGACCTGTACCGGGCGTCAGAACCAAAATACAAGCCTGATACTTATATTTTCTAACTCATTTTCATTTTTATTTTTCCTTAATAACTTCAGAAAATAATTTAACAAAAAATTCTTTTACCGGGGTTCTGGACCTCAAATTTTGACTACGGGCACATGCTCGAGTCCCATATTTTTTTACAGACCTCCCGGGACCGTCACACCACGGGTCTGGGTCCGTTTACTCAAAATGTTGACCAAAGTCAACTATATCAATATTAATATCATAATTTTTCAAATTTTTCACAGAATCCATATATTTTAAAATAAAAAATTCCTGGCTTCGCGCACGGACTGTGCCTGCAAATCGAGGCAACCAAAAGTGAGGTTTCCAAGGCCTCAGAAGCGTAGAGAAAGGGAGAAATATGGTGATGGCCATTTGGGTCGTCACATTTTGAATCCATTTTTTTAGAGTTGTTGCTTATTTAGTGACTCTAACTTACAACCCTAATGTTGTAGGTGGGGTGCTGTTGTGAACAAAAAAATCAAGTGCCATGCGGAAGTTAGTGACGCAAATTTTAACAATAATAAATTATACAGCAACGAGAAATATATCAAAAGAGACACGAACATTTTACGTGGTTCGGTCAACAGACCTACGTCCACAACGGAGATAAGCAATCCACTATACAAAAAGAGAGTACAAAATATCGAGAGAATAACCTTACAAAGAGGCAAACACAAGTAACATACTAATACTTATCCCGTAAAGTTCTCCCCCTAAACACGACTCTAAAGCCCTTATGGCTACATTGTGGATGTTACTGAATGAAAAGACAGATCTTCAATTTATAGAACTCCAATCTTTATCCTACAAGAAAAAGGACTAGCCAAATATGGGAGATTTTTAGTTTCCTTCTACAAGAAGGAAAACCCAATTAAGGTAATTATATTGCCATTTTCCTTCAACAACTAGAAAAAACAAATATTATAAGAAAATTATGGGAAACACCTAAGAATTCTCCCTCTTGGCCTAAATTTTCTAACAAAATAAACTTGATCCACCTTCTTCACATAGCCTTCAACAGGTCACATCTCCAAATCTCCACCAAGAAGTTTGTCTCAACGTGCGTTGCACAATGATCAAATATCTAAAAAAAAAACCCGATTATCATCAGATGGGTTGCGATTAGAACTAAACTCGCCAAGATGAATATGTCTTGAACCTCGCTCTAATACCACTTGTTAGGAACAAAAAAATCGGGTGTCATGCGGAAGCTAGTAATGCAAATCTTAACAACGATAAATCATACGACAAAGAGAAATATAACAAAAAAGACATAAATATTTAACGTAGTTCGGTCAACAAGCCTACGTCCACAGCGGAGATGAACAATCCACTATATAAAAAGAGAGTACAAAATATCAAGAGAACAACCTCACGAAGAGGCAAACATAAGTGACATACTAACACTTGTCCCGTAAAATTCTCCCCTTAAACACGACTCTCAAACCCCCATATGGCTACATTGTGGATACTACTGAATGAGAGGATTTATCTACATTTTGGATGCTACTGTTGATGCCCTTGACAGAGGATTATGTAGGTCAAGCATTAAGGTTGTAGGTTAGGGGAAATGTAGGATATTTCTACAATGCACTAGAATGAGACAAGATAGTGAGGAGTTAGGCTTAGAATGCTTCCGATCATCTACTGATATATGGCTTTGTATTCTAGATATTAGTATACTTTCCTCTTTCTCATATTTTCTATATTCTTTATACTGTTGTTATTTGTTATTTGATGTTATTTATGTTATGTTGTCTATTTTATATTATTTATTATGAGTATATTGCTAGTACTAATGTATCGTCACTTGTTTCTGTCACTTGTTTTCTTCTTGAGCCGAGGGTCTCCTGGAAACAACCTATTTGCCCTTCGGGGTAGGGGTAAGGTCTACGTACATATTACCCTCCCCAGACCCCACTTGTGGGAATATACTGGGTTGTTGTTGTTGTTGTTGTTGTTGTTGTTGTTGTTGTTGTCGACTCTTTTCTTACAAGAAAAAAGACTAGTTAAATATGGGGGGGGGGGGGGATTGTAATTTCATTCTACAAGAAGGAAAACCCAATTAAGGTAATTATATTGTCTTTTTCCTTCAACAAATAGGAAAATCAAATATGGTAAGAAAATTTTGGCAAACATCTAACATGTGCTACTCCCTCCGATCTATAATAAGTAACTAATTTATTTTTTTATTTTGGTCCAAAATAAGTGTCCATTTATATAATCAAGAAAAAAATTAATTTATTTTTACAAAATTATCCTTATGTAAATATTCCTTTTCTTACTCCTCACCTTAAATATTTAACTAAGGATAGTTTAGTCATATTAAGTATTTTTATATAAAATTTAATATTTTTCTTAATAGGCATATCAAAAATAAATTAATCATTTATCGTATACCAGAATAAATACGATATAAGCAATCTCGTTTGTCCAATGAACGAGGTCAATTATTATCTTAGACAGCTACCGATATTCTATACAAAGGAGATGGTGCTGTTTTTTATTAGTGCATGGTACAATCATTGGTGTGATGCACGGAAGAGGAAAGAAAGAATATTTTGTTTATATTCTCCGTTTGGAAACCTTGAATAATCTATTTGGAGGATACCGTCTTGAGTTTTTGTGGCCACAAATTAATAGCAGAGTTCTGTCAATTAAATTTAGTGGGCCTGCTGACTTACATAATATTCTCGGATCAGAAATTCGAATGTGACAGTTGAAGCAACCCTTGGCGCAATTTCTTCTGAGCACGAGTCCATTTTGACCCAAATTTTGAAGATACGGGTAAGTATTTTTATTCAACTAAAATTTGTTTTATGTATAAGTTAGTTCATTATTAGTATATCATTATTTTTAAAAAATTTATATATATTTACATGAAACTTTTGTCGAATTTTACGGGTGTTGGTGACTCCTTTACCTATTGCATAAGTCCGCCTCGCCTCTGATTTCTACATTCTCCCTTTTGTCTAATAAAAAAATAGTGGTATTGTCCGGATAAATTTACGTGTGTTTTATTTATTTTATCAAGCAATTGCTATCTTTAACTTACATATGTATTGAGTAACTTTGCGCACCAGAACTTAAGCAAGTAATCGGAATCGAAGTCGGGATTTAAAATTTATGAATTCTGAACTTGTTATCGAAATAGCTCGTTATATACACAACAACAACAACAACAACAACAACAACAACAACAACAACAACAAAAAACCTCAGTATATTCCCATAAATGGGATATAAAGAAGATAGCACCTTATAGAGATAGAAAATTATTTTTGATAGACCTTCGGCTCAAGAAATAATAGAAGATGAAACAACATTTAATCGATTTCAAATACAAACACAAAAGATATTGGGTTCTTTCGAAACCATAGCGAAATCATGTTTTGCTCGATTTCAAATTATTTTGCCATGATATTCATGTCACTTCCTTGACCAGTGGTCACACCCACTACGAATATTCATCTTTAAATGCTAAACGAAAAATATTTCACTATGTCGTTTACTTGGGTACGTAAATGATTCTCCCTACCCAATTTGTCTTCTAACGTTGTCTCACCGATATTCTTCTGTGTCACACTGCCGACTCTAATATTTACTCTCTCCGTTAATTTTAATTATCTATTATATTAAAAATATATTTACTTTTACTTGTTTATTTTAACAAATTAAAAAAAAGACAATCTTTTATTTATGTTTTACAATTATCATTAACTACAAATGTTATCATTATTATTGTCACGCCTTTTTTTTTTACCTTGACCCCTTTCAAATGATAAAGTGATTATTAAGTCCAAAAGGGTTTTCAAATTCAAAGTGACAAAAGTTGTGTTTAAAAGGGTAATTCTAGAGTCGCCACTTCACGTATAATTCGGTGGGCAGATTCACTATTTAAAAAGCAATTTTTCCTTGAACACATATTTAACTCTAAAACATAATAGTCTGCACCAGAAATACAAGGGAGAGAAGAATGTGTTAGGCATTTTTCAATTTCGTAATTAGTGCGATTGCACATTTGATCAAGTTGGCTTCAAAAAATATTCAGCCGACGCAAAAATACACCAAAGTAAAAATAAACACAAGAGGTCCGTTATCCCTAAGTAAATAAAGAAAAAAGAATAAAAGAAAAAAAAAGAAAAAAATGTACTAAATGTCCTAAACTAACTTATACTACACTCCTTCCATGGTGACTGTTGTGGCCTCCAATTACACGATACTATGGGGCATTCCCCTGGATAAAATATATACAGATTCTTTGGGTCATTCCGCGAATAATATAATTAACTAAAAGGGACAACGTCTCACCTCCAAAAACTAAAAATGTCCTAAGTTTGTCTATCCAAATGTGGTCGGTTACAACATGCTACTAGCAAATAATAAAAATAAGTAAATAAGAGAAACTAAAAGAAAATTCAATTCATGAGCATGTTCTTTTAAGTTATTATTTTCATGTATTTAGCCCGAGCTCAATGCTGAAGCATGTAAACGAGAAGTTTTATTTTGTATCTCATACAACAGACACTAACTGTATGAGGCTCCTTTTTGTCTTACAAATTTGTGGACCCCAATATTACACTTCTAGGTGCATAGAAATCTGAGTCCACAAAACTGTGAGACAAAAATGTTATCTCATACAACTAGTGCCAGTTGTATGAGACACAGAATAAAATTTTCCAACAACTCCTTAATGTTATATCTCTATTCTAAGATTTCAAACCAAACAAGCATAATTAACTTTAGGCAGAATAGCCTCATAAGCACTTGTACTTGTTAGCGTTTGTCATCCTGGTCCCTATACTCAAAGAAGATTCATCCAGACACTTATAGTTGTTCAAAACTAATATTTTAAACCCCTCTCACCTCGCGCATTCTTCAAATCTCTGACATGGATGACACATCAGTGGCCACATCAAATTTTTTGTTACACGTCAATATTAATTTATTTTTTACATTATTTTAAATTTATTCATTTCCTTTTCTTTTATTCCACCATTTACTCCATCTTCCTCCTCCCTCGCCATTTCTGTTCTCCATACCCAAATTTTAAAAATCTCCTAACTATCACTCTGTTTTCGGGAACTCACCGGAGTTCACAAGCTTCCACTGATTCAAGTTCCCGGAGAATGAAAACTCCATTTTTGGATGAACCAAATGAAGGTATTTAGCCTTCAAGAATTTACCAAACGGAGAAGAAGGATTTTGCTTGAGAAAATGGGTTACACTCACAGATTTTAGCTTCTTGAACTCCTCAAAGAAAAAACTCCGGCGATTTGTCCCGCCTGAAACTAAAGAATCATCGTTCTGAACAAAAAATACAGGCTCGTTAAACCCACTGAAAATCTCCCTGCAAACAAAGGATTCAAAGGCAAAAGCCCTGTGATTACTCTGATGGAAAGTGACACCATTTTGAATAGAGTTTGTAGCAGCGTCAATATCCCAGTTAGCAGACTCCATTTCCTTAATCAAAAACTTGACAAAGTTGCGTATAGATCTCATGGCATAGTGCAAAACCATGATAAAATTTCCCAAAAATTAATACAAATCTGGTAGTTGTTTTGGATCTATAGCGACGAGTGATGTCATTATTTGGATGAAGATATGGTGGAAATACCGATGCTATGAGTTTTAGGTTAAAATGGGGGAAGATGAGCAACGTGAAGAAGGGAGGGGGATAGATAAAAGGGAAGGCTGTCTTGGTGAGCAACAGAATGTAAAAGAAAGAGAAAACTCACTATTTTGCCTTGTCTTTCTTTTCTAATTTGATTTTTGAATTTTTCTTTTTCTTTTTTCCTTATTTTAATCATAATTTTTTTAGGTTCATGCTCCTTATTTGCGTGAAATACACGATTTTGTTCAGTACAGCGATTAAGTTGCCACATATACTTGGATGGTCAGAGGGGTTTAAAATATTACTTTTGAACTAGTAGAGGTGTCTAGATGAAACTTCATCAAGTTTGGGGACCGGGATGACAAAGTGGCACAAGTATAAGTATCATTTAGGTTATTCTGCCTTAACTTTATTAACATTCAGCAATGAGAAAACATCAAACAAATCTGACCCTAATAGCAAAGCCTTCTTTATACTTGTCTCTTTTACCAATCGTTATCTCTTTTTTTCTTTTATATATATAAAAGGAATTTTCAAGTTCATGATCAAAAGGTTTCTGCCTAAATTTGGTTTAACAGAAAAAGAACGTATAATTAAACTAAAACTAACCAGAAATATATAAAATCAATAACCATAGAATGATGTTGTACTATCATCTAACTTAGCATGAATTGGAAATAGCACATAATTGTTAAAGCACGGAGATTAATTCTCATGTGAAGACGAAACTCAACACAAATCAACAAGGACGAGTAGCTCTAAACAAAAGACCAGTGCGTCAATGAGCATAGTGCCAACAGATCAAATTCCAAATCTAAGTGGTGACCGAGTCCTTTCAACTCATGTGCTTAAAGTAACTTCGCCACGACAGTTAGGTCAAGGTTCGACGTCAAATAACTACGTTCTCAAGTAAACAAGGCAATTAACCATGCCCAGACAAGCAAATTGCACTAAAATCAAAATCAATCCTCAATCTCTAACCGTATGTTTGGACCATTGTTCCCCGTCGTTTTATAATGTATTATATTGTACTGTATCATATTGTACTGTATCGTTTTATGAATACAATGTCTGAATAGATTGTATTGTTTGTCATTGTTAAATAATATTTTGTTGTTTGGTTTGACTGTATCGTATTGTACTGTGACTGATAAGTTTACTAAAATACCTTCAATTATTTAAATATTAAATTTATCAAAAATTATGCATAAAATAATTTTTAAAAAATAAAACAGAAGAAAGCAAAACACCTTAAGAAAGCAGAATAGAAGAAGTCAAAACAAAGAAGTACAACTAATTATAATTGAGTTAAAATTAATTTAGAAGAAAAGGTAAAATAGAAGGCGGCAAAACACCTTTACCATCGTTGGCGGCAGAAGTACTGGAGAAAAAATAAAATAGGTTAGAAATTGAAGATTTAGAGTTAAAATAGAAAAAAGATAAATGGTAAAATAAAATTGTGGAGTAATAAGTTAGGACATCATTGGAAAGAAAAATAGAAAACGATCCCACCACACCAAATCGATTGTTTAAAAAAAGAGGATTTTTCATTGTTCCGAAATAATGAATTTAACAATACAATACAATCAATTTTAATGAAACAATCAAAACAAACATTGTTTTGGGATAACATTACAATACGATACAACTAGGAACAACTATCCAGGTAAGATCAACAAAAGAAGCAGCTATTGGAAATGTGATCAGTCACCTAACAGTAGAGCAAATTATAGATCAATTTATACACCAAACAAACAGGCATACAGTTCCATCAGTCCAAATACGACTTCAGTTCTTCAACAATACAAGTACTCATAATAAAAAAAAATCAGAGGAAGATCAATGCATCACTGATTTACGCGTCACCAGAGGCTACGGAAATAAACAGATTCATATAATCATTCATATCAAAGTCAAAGAAATCTAGGCTAAATTATCCACCAGATTACTTAAAGATCTATGTATCGAACCATGGCTCGTATCATGCTAAGATCAATACTAAAAATAGAGTAAAGAGATTCTGAATCGGACCTGAAAGCTTTTGATTGATTCTGCTCGGAGGCGATTTACAAATTAATCCAGCAATGAGATTTGATATAAACAGAAACATTTTCCTTTCGTTTTCTATATCGTTTTCTTTTGAAATCTCCAAATAAACAGAAAAATCCCATGAGAATTGAAGAACCCCTTTTTGAAACCCTGGCTTTTCACTCCTTTTTTCCTCCTGCTCAAATTACTTGTAATGATCACGATAACTATAACCAAAATGAGCAAACAGAAATGGAAGAAATGGAAGAAAAAGGATTTTTGGGACAATTTTCTGGTTTATCGGATAAAAGTAAGAAGCTAACTATTACAAGGAAAATAAGAAAGCTAAAATTAAGTAATCCGCCATTGACGATTCACCTGAAATGAAGAAGAGAATCAGCAGTGAGATGAGGAAGAAGAAGAAGAGAAGAAACTGAAGAAGCAGAAAAGAATCTGGAAGAAATCGAGAGAGAGAAGAGAGCTCACAGTCTGCAATACCAGCTCCTGCACAGCTCAGTTAGTTATAACTAACTGTGCTGACGTGGCAAGATCTCCACCCTTGAAGCTCATTAATCCAACTTCTAATCTCAGCCGTTGATTTGATTTTCTGGTATTCTCTCCTTTGCCCGCTGCCTTCCTTCTTTATTTCTCTTTACTGTTTTCTTCTTTGTTTGAATTAATCAACAACAACTCATACTTTTCCTCCAGATCATTACATACCCTCCCTCTTGAAACAATCCTTGTCCTCAAGGATTGGAGTCGAATTCAGGAAACTGGGCTTTAATGAACTGATAATCCTCCCATGTGGCATCCTCCGGTGGCAGGTTTGACCACTGTATAAGCACTCGTACCACAGCAGCATTGTTTCTCTTGATCATTTGCCTTTGTAAGATTGCAACAGGCTTGACAAGGAACTGACCATCATCATTTGTAACAGGCAAAGCAATCTGCACCACTACTTTGCTACCTACTTTCTTCTTCAACAGTGAAACATGAAAAACAGGATGAACCTTTGATGTAGGAGGAAGATCCAATTTGTAGGCCACCACACCTATGCGAGCTAGTATTTTATAAGGCCCATAGTATTTGGAGCTTAACTTCAAATTCTTCCTTAATGCAATAGAGGTCTGCCTATATGGTTGGAGCTTAAGATATACCATATCTCCTACTTGAAATTCTCTCTCAGTTCTTCTCTTGTCAGCATAGTGTTTCATCCTTTCTTGAGCCTTATGAAGATTATCCTTTAGTAATTGTTGCATCTGCTGTCTCCTCAGTACTGTGTCTTCTGCAGCTGGGACTAAGGTTTCCAATAATGGTCCTAATGGAAGTTGTGGTGGTGTGTATCCATACAATGCTTCAAAAGGAGTACACTGCAGACTGGTATGGAAGTTTGTATTATACCACCACTCTGCAGCAGGCAACCACTGCTCCCACTGGGTTGGTCTGCTGGATGTCATGCACCTAAGATAGTTTTCCAAACATTTATTGATCCTCTCAGTTTGGCCATCACTCTAAGGATGGTAAGCAGTGATGTAACTCAGCTGTGTTCCCAATAACTTGAACATGGACTGCCAGAAATTGTTGAGAAACACCTTGTCCCTGTCAGTGACTATGGACTCAGGAACTCCATGTAAACAATGTATATTCTTCCAGAATAGGTCTGCAACTGTGGCTGCTGTATAAGGGTGAGCAAGTGCTATAAAATGTGCATATTTAGTAAATCTGTCAACTACTACAAGAATCACCTCCTTGTTGTTGGATTTGGGCAACCCTTCAATGAAGTCCATGCTAATATGACTCCAAGCTTGGTTTGGAATTGGTAAAGGTTGCAGTAGACCTGGATAGGCTCTAGGATCATCCTTGTTCCTAAGACAAACATCACAGCTGGCCACATAATTAATGACCATCTGTTTCATCCTTGGCCAATAAAAGACTTGTGAGAGTCTTTTCACTGTTCCTAGCTGGCCTGAGTGTCCACCCATGGGTGAGTCATGGAAAGTAGATATTAACTGAGTTCTCAATTCACCATTTTCACCAATGTAAATCTTCCCTTTCCTCCTGAGTATGCTAGCATTGTATTGCCATATGCTAGGCCCTTGCTGAGTAACTGCCAGTTGACTAATGACTTCAGTAGCTTGAGAATCTCCCTCATAGCTTTGAGTGATATCTTGCACCCAGGTAGGAACTGAAATGCTGATAGTTAGCAAGGCCCCCTGCACTAGGTTATTTGAATTATCAAGGCCCTCCCTCTGTCTGGATAGAGCATCTGCAACTCTATTTTCAGCTCCTTTTTTATACTGCACTTCATAGTCCAGGCCTAGTAATTTAGTAAGTCCCTTCTGTTGTATGGCTGTAGTCACCTTCTGCTCCAGTAGATATTTCAGGTTGTGGTGATCAGTCCTCACCACAAAGTGCTTGTACTGCAAGTAATGTCTCCATTTTTCCACTGCATTGAGCAAGGCCATGTATTCCTTCTCATAAATGGATTTTCCCCAGTGTCTTGGTGCTAGAACCTTGCTGAAATAGGCTATAGGTCTGCTCTCTTGCATCAGCACAGCCCCAATGCCCATTTGACATGCATCAGTTTCTACTATGAATTCCTTGTTGTAATCAGGCAATGCTAGTACAGGTGTAGTAGTCATGGCTTTCTTTAACTTTCTGAAAGCTAATTCTGCTTGTTCATCCCATTTAAAAGCATCCTTCCTTAGCAGTTCAGTCAAAGGTCTACAAATGACACCATAGTTGGCCACATATTTCCTGTAATATCCAGTTAATCCCAAGAAACCCCTTAAAGCTCTCACAGAGTTAGGAGTTGGCCAATCAACCATGGCTTGAATCTTAGAAGGGTCAGTTGACACTCCTTCTACAGTTATAACATGCCCCAAATACTCAACTTTGGGCTGTCCAAATGAGCACTTAGACCTCTTGGCAAACAATGAATGCTTCCTTAAGGTGCTGAACACTGCATTCAGGTGAGTTACATGCTCCTTCTTGGACAGACTATAAACCAATATGTCATCAAAGAAAACCAACACAAATTTTCTGAGAAATGGTTGAAAAACCTGGTTCATCAAGGCTTGGAATGTGGCTGGAGCATTGGTTAGTCCAAATGGCATCACTTTGAACTCATAGTGGCCCATGTGAGTCCTGAAAGCAGTTTTGTACACATCTTCTACCTTCATTCTGATCTGATGATAGCCTGCTCTCAAATCCACCTTAGAGAACATCACAGATCCATTCAACTCATCCAGTAGATCATCTACAATGGGAATGGGATATTTATCCTTAATGGTGATGTCATTCAATCCTCTATAATCTACACAAAATCTCCAGGATCCATCCTTCTTCTTGACAAGTAAAGCTGGGGAGGAAAATGGGGATTGGCTATGTTGTATGATGCCATTAGTGAGCATCTCCTTAACCTGCCTTTCCAGCTCCTCTTTCTGATGGTAGTTGTACCTGTAAGGCCTTAAACTGACTGGCATTGCTCCTGGCTTCAATGGTATACTATGGCCTAATGATCTGATTGGTGGTAGGGACTTTGGTTCAACAAAGACATCAGAGTACTGTTGTAGCACTTCTTCAATGTCTCTCCCTACTGCTTCATTTTCATCACTTGTAGCATTCATCATGAATAGGTGAGCTATTAAGGCCTGTCCCTTCCTTAGCATCTTTCCCATGGTTCCACTGCTAATCATAGCCAGTTTCCCTTCTTCAGTGATTCCTTGCAATACTAGCTTATTGCTCTTTTTGCCTATGGTCACACACATCTTCTCATGGTCGAATTTAGTTGGATTATGTTTCTTCATCCAGTCATTTCCCATAACCATGTCACATCCTCCTAGAGGAATAATAAACAAGTTCTCTTGGAATGGTCTGCCTTGCATTTTCCACTGGTACCTCAAGCAAACTGCAGTGCACATGACATAGTTTCCATCAGCAACTGTCACTCTTACTGGTGGACAAGGTTGAGCTTGGTACCCTGATTCTTTTACTGTAGTAGCATCAATGAAGCTATGGGTGCTTCCTGAGTCAATTAGCACTGTTAACTTCCTGTTGCCTACAGTACCTCTTACCAATATTGTGTTTACCCCTTTGTTATCTCCTGATAATGCATTCAAGCATACAGCCTCTACAACCTCTTGATCCAGATCTCCTTCAATCACCAACCCTGCAGAGTCCTGCTCTTCCACTATTTCAGCAGTCTCATTGGAAACCTCTGTTACCCCTATCATGCTATTCAGTTGCTTCTTCTTACATTGGTGGCCTGGAGCATACTTCTCCCCACATCTATAACATAATTGGTTGCTCTTTCTGTATTCATAAACTTCAGGGCTGAGCCTATATGATGTTGGCTTGGTGGTAGCTGTCACTGGTGCCTTACTGCTGTTGCTACTAATGTTCTGATAGGATTTTGCCATTACCTTAGTCCTTTTAAGAGCAGGCATCAATGGCCTTCTCTTGTAGTCTAGCTTGTTCAACTGCAAACCTCAGAGTGGTAGGTTTGAATAGCTTCACCCCAAACCTTATTTCTTCTTTCAAGGCACCAATGAAACTGGATATGAAGTGAGATTCATCTAAATTTGGATTCCTAATCAGCATTTGAGCTTTCAACTCCTCAAATTTACCTAGGAATTCATCCACTGTCCCAGTTTGATTCAATTTGTTAAACTCTTCTACTATGTCTCCCATTAGCTCTTCTCCAAATCTGACCAGCAATTCCTCCTTAAATTCCACCCAGCTTATTTCTCCCCGACTAAGGATAAGAGAATCATACCAAATGTCTGCCATACCATTCAAGTAGAGAGCAGCTGCTTCTACCTTGAGGTTTTCTGGTGTTTTGTATAGGTTGAAATACCTCTCACACTTCCTTATCCATCCTTTAGGTTCGTGGCCTTCAAAATATGGTAATTCCCACTTAGGTGCAGGAGTTTGCATTGCTGGAGGTCGCGGCTGCCTCACTTCTGGACCTGGAATAGGTAGTATTCCATCACCTTGAGGCCTCTCTCCTTGTCCCCTAGGTGGAATCCTTTCCAAGTTTGTGAGCCTTTCGAGTATTAGCTCCAATGTTCCTTGTATACCAGTCTGTGTGCTTCGCAAAGTTTCCTGCGTTGACAGCACCTCATTCAGAACTTCTTCATGTCTAACCAACTTATCATCCATCACCTTAAGTCTAGTTCCTTCAACCATCAGCTCTCCACAGTCGCGGGATCGCCGCTCTGATACCAAATGTAATGATCACGATAACTATAACCAAAATGAGCAAACAGAAATGGAAGAAATGGAAGAAAAAGGATTTTTGGGACAATTTTCTGGTTTATCGGATAAAAGTAAGAAGCTAACTATTACAAGGAAAATAAGAAAGCTAAAATTAAGTAATCCGCCATTGACGATTCACCTGAAATGAAGAAGAGAATCAGCAGTGAGATGAGGAAGAAGAAGAAGAGAAGAAACTGAAGAAGCAGAAAAGAATCTGGAAGAAATCGAGAGAGAGAAGAGAGCTCACAGTCTGCAATACTAGCTCCTGCACAGCTCAGTTAGTTATAACTAACTGTGCTGACGTGGCAAGATCTCCACCCTTGAAGCTCATTAATCCAACTTCTAATCTCAGCCGTTGATTTGATTTTCTGGTATTCTCTCCTTTGCCCGCTGCCTTCCTTCTTTATTTCTCTTTACTGTTTTCTTCTTTGTTTGAATTAATCAACAACAACTCATACTTTTCCTCCAGATCATTACATTACTCTCTTTTCTGTCCGAAAAACCCCTTCTAAAATCCGAAATCGACTCATAGGGTATCTCCAACACTTATTTTTTTACCCCAAAATAGTGTAAATTAACTCCAACACATTAAATTATTTTTTACACAAAAAAATATTCCTTTTATATTCTTCTCTCTTATATATTATATTATTTTCTTTATAAAACAAATCATTTCTTTTTTACATAATTATCTCATATAATTCATATTTCGTTCTTATATAATATTTAATATAATATTATTTTATACCTTTAATTTTTTTAAAATATAAATTATAAGCAAATATTATACTTTATACATATTAATGTATATTCAAATAAAGATAAAATTATTGATAAAATATAATTAAATATATATTACATTATGGTATAATATAATTTAGTTTGATTTTTACATAAATATTCAACTTACAAGGTTAGTATGTTGCTCTCATAAATGCTCTATTAATGCATTAAGAAGTACAAAAGCAGCATTTTGTCCTTAACGTTTTTGTGCACATATTGTTCAAATCGATAATTTTTATCTATTTTTTAGTTTTGGAGTTAGACCTTCCCAAGCATCTTGAATTGGTACATTAAGATCACGTTCATCCACAATCATTATATTGTGCAATATAATACTTTACCTGACCAATTTCAAAAAATTAGTTTAATTAGTCGAGAAATATCAAAAGAAAAACTATGTAGTTAATATATCATGGAGCACTTCTTTTCTCCAAAAATGTGATAGCCCTGCAATAATTGCTAAACTCTGAAGGCACGTTCAACTTTATTTCGACGTGATACTTATTTCATCACGAAATATTTCTTCTTTTGAGAACGTGACTCACAAATAGTTTGCACAAAATAGTAGACTATTTTGGATATACACCGTCGGCTAAATAATAACTCATATCATATTTTTTTTCTTGAATAACATAATAGGTGGAGGGAGCAATACCTTTAGCAAAATTAAAAAACAAATGTGATGAGCCTAAACAATTAATATCATTATTGCTACCGCGCATACCAAAATATGCATGCCATATCCAAAGGTCATAATCAACTAAAATATATTTTTGATGGTTATATATTTTTACACAATTAACTTATAATAAAATTAATTTATAATTTTATATAAAATAAAATATACTAAAATTAATTTTCAAAAACTATACGCTAAAATCAATATATGAAATTAATATTATAAAGACATTACATAAAAACTACAGGTAATTACAAATTTAAAACATGGTAAATTAAAAGTGTTATATAATAAATAATAATCTTAAAATAATAATGAATAGAATGATGTTGATGAATAGTGTTATAACAAATTTGATGTAACAGTATTCACACACCAAAATGGTGTAAGAAATAGTGTCTGGTTGGAACAAAAACAACAAATCTTACACTAAAATGGCATTTGGTGTCAAAATTGGTGTTAGGTTAGACTATTTCAAGCTTCCCCTTCTGCTCCAAAACATGTTCGGATATATACTGTTAACCATGAATTTTGGTTTGGATATATAGTATTTATTATGAAATAATTATTTATTTAATTTTAATAAAGTTTTAAATAGAATATATATTCATTTGTGTCCTTCACTTATATAGTAGAAGATTTAGTTGTGACGACCCAAAGGGTCATCACTTGTGTTCTCGGTCGTTTTGAGCTTCTAAGGCCTTGAAAACCTCATTTATAGGTGCATCGATTTGCGTGCGCAGTCGAGCGCGAAGCCGGAAATATTTTATGTTGAAATATATGAATTATGTGAAAATTTTGAAGAATTCTGATATTAATATTGATATAGTTGACTTTGGTCAATATTTTTTTGGTAAACAGACCCGGACCCGTAATTTGACGGTCTCGAAAAGTCCGTAGAAAAATATGGAACTCGGGCGTACGCCCGAAATCGAAATTCGAGGTCCAGAACCCTAGTAAAGAATTTTTCTATTAAATTGTTTTCTGAAAATGTTTAAGGAAAATGATTCTGAAATTTGATCAAAAAATAATGGCATAGGACTCGTATTTTGGTTCTGACACCCGATACAAGTCATATATATTGGTAAGTACTTCCTATAAAGTTTGGTTGAAAACGGATGTCGTTTGACGTGTTTCGGTCTTAAATTGGAAAATTTGGAAGTTATGAAATTTTAAAAGATTTCTTCAGTTTTAAGGCTCAATTCATTGACTGTGATGTTATTTTGGCTATTTGATCACTCGAGCAAGTTCGTATGATATTTTTGAGTCAATGTACATATTTGGTTTTGAGCCCCGAGGGCTTGAGTAAGTTTTGGATAGGTACCGGAGTGTTTTAGACTTAGAAAAATCTGGTGTTTTTGTTGGTTGCTGGTATCCAGGTTTTTGTTTTATGCGATCGCATAGGCATGTCTGTGATCGCATAGAGTTAATTGGGAAGTCATTAATTTGTTCTATGCTATAGCATTGGTTCTTCCGCGATCGCATAGAATTAATTTGGTAGCCATCAGTTTTTTCTATGCGATCGCATTGCGCCCCCGCAATCGCATAGAGTAAATCTTGAAGTCCTGGAAATCCTTCTATGCTATCGCATTACTCCTATGAGATCGCATAGAGTAAAATGTTGAGGCCCAGTATTCCTTCTATGCGATCGCATTACTGCTCCGCGATCGCATAGAGCAAAGTCTAGCCCCCATTCTTTTCTTCTATGCGATCGCATCCTAGGCCATGCAATCACATAGAGCAATTTCGCCCAGTGATTTTTAAGTTCTGAAAAAATAGAATAGAATGGGATTAAATCTCATTTCACCAAACTCTCTCTTCTCCAACAGCATTTCTTGGCGATTCTTGGGCGATTTTCATCAAACTTTTTGGGTAAGTGATTCTTGACTCGTTTTCTTCATTTTCCATCAATATTATTCGAATTCTTAGGCCTAAACATGTGTAAATGGGTAGAAAAATTAGAGAAATTGTTATAGTTAGGGGTTTCAAGGAATTTGCGATTTAGACCTCGTTTTGGGGTCGAACTTAAGAACAAATTAAATATTTGAACTCCTGGATGGAAGGGTGAATTTATTTTGGTTCGAACCTCGTGTTTTGACCACATGGGCACGGGGTTGATTTTTACTATTCCGAGCAGAATGTTGAAAAATTATATTTAGCCATTTGAACTAGTTTGTTAAGTAGTATTGATGAAATTAAATTAATTATGTATAGATATGATTAAATTGGAGCCAAATTCGAAATGAAAGGGCATTGCTAAGGATTGAATTGACCGTAGACCTTCGAGGTAAGTGTTTGATCTATCCTAACTTGAGGGAATAAGAGTTGGAGTTTATGTGCTAATTATTAGGTGTGGAATCTGACGTATAGGCATGGTGATGATTATCTATACGTGGGGGTCGAGCATTACCGTGGGTCTTAAATGGATTAAAACTCTTAATAATCTTATGTGATTATATGAAAGGAATTATTATTGATTCCATACCTGTAATACTTATATTGTTAATTAAAGATTATTGGTTTCATACCAGTAATATATATATATTATTGATTAATTATTATTGTTTTCATGCCGGTAATATATATATTGTTGATTAATTATTATTTGTTCATGCCGTTAATGTATATGTATATTGAGAATTATGTAAACGTGAAAAAGGGAGCGAGTGGTACGCCTACCACAAGATATTAAATGAAATGGGAGCGAGTGATACGCCTACCACAGTTTATATGATTGATGACATTGGCCATAGTTGCCGGTAGCCTATATGAAATGGGAGCGAGTGGTACGCCTACCACAGTTTATATGATTGTTAGCATTGGTCATAGTTGCCGGTAGCCTATATGAAATAGGAGCAAGTGGTACGCCTGCCACCGTTTATATAATTATTGGCATTGGCCATAGTTGCCGGTAACCTATTGTCACGGTCCAAATCCGGTCGTGATGGTGCCCAACACTAAAGCTAGGCCAGCCAGACCAACAACTGTTCTCAAATAGAAAACCGGTCCCAAAAGGACAACTTAAGAAGATTATATGAGTCAATAGATACTCCAATAATAATAGTCTGAATAAATATTAAGAAGTGCGAAAATGAAATAACACTCCCAAAGATCTGGGGTCACGAGTCTAGAGCCTCTAAACAAAACCGAATAGTAATAGAAATACTGAATGAAATATTCAAGTCTGAAATATATAGTAATAACTGAATGGAAAGAGAAGCTAGGGTCTGCGAACGCCGGCAACTACCTCAGCAACTCGAATAAACTCTGATAAGGTTGGAGTGCTCCTCTAACCCTCGTGTGTACTTGAATCTGCACACAAAGGTGCAGGGAGTAGGGGTGAGTACTAAGTACTCAGTGAGTAAAGACATGTATATTAATAGCTGAAAGCAGAAAATCCACAGAATACCACAAAGCAAAGCTAAACTACAGTCCGATATCTCCTACGAACTAGTAACAACAACACATCACAATTAGCACAGATAATTCACAGATAAAAATGTAATGCAATTCACATGACCGCTACGGCGTGTAGCCCTATCCATTTAACGTCGCCGACGCTCACTGGGGGTGTGTACAGACTCCGGAGGGGCTCCTGCAGCCCAAGCACAATATCATATCATCTAATGTGGCGTGCAGCCCGATCCTTACATCATCTGCTGTGGCATGCAGCCCGATCCATACTCAGTCCACAACATGCATATGAGTCACACAACAGTTCGAATTATTCATTTCCAGGTTCTAGTTCATTAATAATGAAAATACTTGAATTTTTATTTAATTTACAAGAACATGTGACTTAGCATTTCAACGTGGTGATTTCAAACCAGGACTGAGATCAGTGATTAAGCAAATCAAGCTATCACATATATATCTATCCCCTAGGGATACTACAGGTCGGCACAAGGCCCCAAACATGGCTTACAGCCCACAATGTGTGTTTCAACCACATAAAACATGCTATTCATATATGGGATGGACCAAGTCTCAATTCCCAGTCATAATCAATCCCGCACCTGCTACGGGGTGCGAGCCACGCCTTACTAGAGTCACAATGTGCTAAGCCGGGGTTTCGAACCCTCAAGCTACCATATACACTAACTACTCACCTCTAGCCGGCCGTGGACTCGTCCGCGATGCATTTTCCCTTTGAATTTGCCGCCTCGTGCGTCGAATCTAATCAAAACCACAACAATTACATCAATATGGGTCAAAGGATCATAACCCAATCAAATTTACTTGAAAAACGCAATAATACACCAAGTTGGAAAAACCCGGGCCCCGGGCCCGCTTCTGAAAAAATTCCAAAAATCATACCAACGGATTCCTCGTCTCGCCACGAGTCCGTGCATATAAATTTTATCGAAATAGGAGTTCGAATGGCCTTTCAAAACTCAAAAATTCACTTTCATAATCTAGGCCCTAGTTCTTCACAATTTCTACCCAATTTCATGATTTTTGATGTTGATTCTAGTTAAAATAGTGTTTTTGAGTCAAGAAACTTACCACCAATGTTTTCCCGATAATATCCTCTTACTTCCCGTCCAAAAGCTCTCCAAAATGCTCACAATTGATGAAAAAATATGTTTTGCTCGCGGGGATTCTATTATTAAACCCCTTTGTCAGACCTGACTTTTACTCGATGCGATCGCGGCACCCTGCATGCGATCGCGATGAACAATTTCTCCCATGCCTCATTTTACCTTACGCGATCGCAGTGAACCAGGTTGCCCTTCTACACGATCGCAGGGCATCCTACGAGATCACAGTAAGTTCTTGCCCAAGCCTATGCGATCGCAGACCGCTTCACGCGATCATATAGAGCAAATCCTGGCTTCCCAATTTCTCTTCTACGCAATCGCATCACCCTGCTCGCGATCGCAGTGAAGAAAAATCACTGGTACCTGCTACTGCAATTTCTATTGTATGTTTCTAACTAAAAATGCCCGTTGGGCATCCGAAATCATCCCGAGACCCCCGGGACCTCAACTAAAAGAACAAATACATCGCATTACCTCATTCAAACTTGCTGGTAACATAAAAAAACCATCGTAGACATCAAAATCACTAATTTCACACGGATTCAAGTCTAAGTTTCTTTAAAACTTTCGAAACTAACATTCGATCCAAAATCCGACCTAAACACCTCTGAATGACCTGAAATTTTGTATGCTTATCCAAAATCACCTAACGGAGCTACTGCAACTCTCGGAATTTCATTCCGAGCCCCGGATCAAAATCTAACCTACCGTTCAGATTTCGCCAAAATTCAACCTTAGCCAATTCAAGCCTACAACTACACCGGACCTCCGAATTCGATTACAATTGCTCTTCTAAGCCATAAATGATCTCTCAAAACTAGTCAAATCATCAAAATTCAATTCCTAGCTGTCTAACTCATCGGTCGACATTTGGTTGACTTTTCCAAACTATTCTTCTCATAAAGAGGTTTATGGCCTCATTTCCATCTAAATTCACTCTGATTTGCTTCTAACTTTCCAAACACATATAAATTTGCATATTGAAGTATTAAATGAAAAAAACAGGATGATAACTCCTGTAATGACGGGTTGGGTCATTACACCTATTATGTACTGTTATTGGCCATAGCCGCCGGTGACATATTGAGAAATGAGATTATATTGAAATGGGAGCGAGTGGTACGCCTACCACATGATATGAAATGAAATGGGATCGGGTCACATGCCGCAACAAGATGAATTGACACTTGAAAGTGAAGTTTATTCTATTGCGCATATTATTTTCTCATATTATATTTTGCTGCTACCCCAAAGTATATTTTTTCTTTTCCTTTTTAATATTCAATATTCATTCCTGTTATTTTTGTTGTATATGTATATGTTTTGAACTGCACAAGTTTATGTGGGTGTCTGGTCCTAGCCTTATCACTACTTCATCGGGATAGGCCAGACACTTACCAGCACATGGGGACGGTTGTGCTGATGCTACACTTTGTACACTTTTTGCGCTGATATAGGTTTTGGACAGCAGCAGTGACAGTAGTGCAATTGTTAGTATTCCAACTACCGATACATCGAGGTAGCCTTGCAGGCATCCGCAGGACCCATTGTCTCTTCTATCTTTACTTTTTATTTTGTTATCTCGTCTATTCAGGATAAACAGTTTTATATTTCTTTCAGACGGTTATATGTATTATTCTTAGAAGTTCGTGAGTATTGTGACACCAGTTCTTGGGTAGTGGTTATGTTTGAATTTCGGTATCACAACTAGTTATGTTTACTAAGTCTTCCGCAATTTTTTTTTTGTATTCCGCTGTAATCATTGTATTATTTCTAAATGTTTTTAAGTGAGAATTTTAATAAAATGGATAGATAAGTAAGAGTTGGCTTGCCTAGCTTACATTAGTAGGCGACATCACGACTCCCGATAGTGGGAAATCTGGGTCGTGACATTAGTGTATAGAGCACTAGGTTACACGGGTCTCACAACTCACGAACAACCTTAGTAGAGTTTGAGGGATCGGTACGGAGACGTCTGTATTTATCCCCTAGAGGCTACGAAGTTAGGAAAATTTTTACCTTCATTTTTTCCAATCTTGCGAATTTGTTCTACAGATGCTAATTGAGCTTCTACCCTGTTCTTCCACAGATGGCAAGAACATATGCTTCCTCATTTACTAACCAACAACCTAAGGCCCCAACAGCAGCAGCTCCCGCTAGGGGCAGAGGACGAAGTCGAGGCTGTCCTAGAAGCCGAGACAGGGGCAAAGCTCAGTCCCGAGAAACAGCACCAGTGGCAGAACCTCATATTCATGGTAAGGAAGAGGTTCCATCCCCAGTAGCTCCAGTGGGCCCAACTCAGGTCCCAGAAGGGTTCATTGCTACCTCAGTCCTTCAGGACGCTCTGGTCTAATTGGTAGGCTTCATGGAAAGTGTCATTCGAGCGGGTTTACTTCCACGGGTTCAGCCAGCTATGGCAGGTCAGCCAGACGCAACAGCTTAGGCCGAAAATGAGGCCACATTTTAGGAGGCGACCAATATGGGCAGTGAAGTTGAGGTGGTTCTGCCACAAAGGGGCGGACGTAGGTCGGATAAGAGGCCCTGCCATGCAGGCATATTCAGTGGTACCTCATCTGGAGGTAGAGGTGATTATGGTAGCAACCATGGTCCTATGCCCTTTCAGTCAGCTTTCCCTGTTACTTAAGGTGCTTCAGGTGGCCGTTTAGGTCGACCGGGGCAGTCCCAGTTTCCTCAGCTGCAGCGTTTGCGTAGGTGCTATGAGTGTGGAGATTTTAGTCACATCAGGAGACATTGCCTGAGATCGAGAGGTTCTTAGTCACAGCAACAGGATTCTCGTGCTAAGATTCAAGCCCCAGTTGCTCCACAGCCTGCCCAGCCAGCTAGAGGCGGTGGTAGAGGTGTTAGAGCTGGAGGTAGAGGTCTTAGAGGTGGAGCTCCGGTCACCAGAGGTAGGCCAGAGACTGAGTCCTCGAATGCAGATATTTCAGGTATCAATTCTAAATTTTATTAGAAATACTTCAGAGCTATTGTACCCCTGGTCTATATATTCGTATGCATCATCCTATTTTGTACCCTACCTGGCTATGCCCAGTGATGCTTGAGTATTCTTGTTTATGTACCTATACCGGTAGGTGACTCCATAGTATTCGACCGGGTTAATTATTCCTGTGTGATTGTGTTTGAGGGTCTTGAGACCCGTACTGATTAATTACTTGAAAAGGGTTTCATTAGACCTAGTGTTTCGCCGTGGGGTGCATCGGTATTATTTGTAAATAAGAAAGATGGTTCGATGAGAATATGCATTGATTATCAGCAGTTGAACAAGGTTAATATCAAGAATAAATATCGACTCCCATGAATTGATGATTTAATTGACCAGCTTCAAGGTGCCAAAGTATTTTCAAAGATATACTTGAGATCTGACTGCCATCAGTTGAAGATTTGGGTATCTGATGTTCCTAAGACAACATTCCGTACTCGGTACGGACATTATGAATTCCTGGTCATATCTTGTAGGTTGACAAATGCCCCAGCAGCTTTTATGGAATTGATGAATCGAGTATTTTGGCCTTATTTAGACTTGTTTGTAATAGTCTTCATTGATGACATATTGGTATACTCCCGCAATCAGGAGGATCATGCGCAACATCTCAGAGTGACTCTTTAGACTCTGAAAAATAGCCAATTATATGCAAAATTTTCAAAGTGTGAATTTTGGCTAACTTTAGTTGCATTCCTGTGTCATATAGTGACTGCAGCAGGTATTCAGGTTGATTCAAAGAAGATTGAGGCAGTCAAGAACTGGCCTAGACCGACATCAGCCACCGAAATTTAGAGTATCTTGGGATTAGCAGGTTATTATCGGTAGTTTGTGGAGGGGTTTTCATCTATTGAAACCCCGATGACCAGATTGACGTAGAAAGGCATCCAGTTCGAATGGTCAGGTAAATGTGAGGCGAGCTTTCAGAAGCTCAAGACAGCTTTGACCACATCACTGATATTGGTTTTGCCCACAGGTTCAGGACCTTATACTGTCTATTGTGATGCTTCCCATATTGGGCTTGGTACAGTGTTGATGCAGGATGGCAAGGTTATTGCCTATGCTTTGAGGCGATTGAAGATTCATGAAAAAAACTATTTGGTTCATGATCGGGAATTGGCGGCGATTGTTCACGCATTGAAAATATGGATCCATTATTTGTATGGTGTGGCATGTGAAGTATACACCGATCACAAGAGTCTTCAATATCTGTTTAAACAGAAGGAGTTGAATTTGAGGCAGAGAAGGTGGCTAGAATTGTTGAAAGATTATAATGTCACCATTTTATATCACCCGAGAAAAGCAAATGTGGTGGCAGATGCTTTGATCAAGAAGACATCTAGTATGGGTAGTCTTGCTTATATTCCAGTCAATCAGAGGCTGCTTGCTTTGGATGTTCAGTCCTTAGCCAACCGATTTGTGAGGTTGGAAATTTCTGAGCCTAGTCGAGTACTAGCTTGCACGGTCGCTCGCTCCTCATTATTGGAGCATATCCGCGATCATCAATTTAATGATCCTCATTTATATGTCTTTAAAGAAACAATTTAGCGAGGAGGTGCCAAGCAGGTCACCTTAGATGCTGATGGAATTCTGAGATTTGCAAGGGCGCATTTGTGTGCCAAATGTTGATATGCTCCGAGAATTGATTCTAGAGGAAGCTCACAGTTGGCCGTATTCTATTTATCTAGACGCAGCAAAGATGTATCAGTATTTACGGCAACATTATTGGTGGCATAGAATGAATAAGGATATTGTGGCATATGTGGCGCGGTGTTTGAACTGTCAACAGGTTAAAAATAAGCACCAGAGACCAGGTGGTTTATTTTAGAGAATTGAGCTTCCTGAATGGAAGTGGTACTGGACCACTATGGACTTCGTTACTGGCCTTCCGATGGCTCAGAAGAAGTTTGATGCTGTTTGGATTATTATTGACAGACTAACGAAGTCAGCTCATTTTGTTCCGGCTGCCACTACCTATTCGTCCGAGAGATTAACTAGGATTTATATCAAGGTGATTGTTTGCCTTCATAGTGTGCCTGTGTCTATCATTTCAGATCGAGGTACGCAGTTTGCCTCGCATTTTTGGAAGGCGGTTCAATAAGAGTTGGGCACCAAAGTCCAGCTAAGTACAGCCTTTCATCCCCAGATGGACGGTCAGTCCGAAAGGACAATTCAGATATTGGAGGATATGCTTCAAGCCTATGTTATTGATTTTGGTGGTTCATGGGATCAATTCCTACCTTTGGCAGAGTTTGCTTATAATAAAAGATATCAATCGAGCATTCAGATGGCTCCTTATGAAGCCTTATATGGTAGGCGGTGTCGTTCTCTGGTTGGATGGTTTGAATAGAGAGATGCTCGGTTATTGGGTACAGATCTAGTTCAGGAGACCTTAGATAAGGTCAAGATCATTCGAGATAGGCTTCGTATAGCTCAGTCCAGGCAAAAGAGCTATACAGCTCGTAAGGTTCGAGATATAGCGTTCATGGTTGGGGAGCGAGTATTGCTCAGAGCGTCGCCTATCAAGGGTGTGATGAGATTTGGGAAGAAGGCAAAACTTAGCCCTAGGTTTATTGGCCCATTCAAGATTCTTGATCGTGTGGGAGAGGTGGCTTATAAGCTTGCAATGCCACCTAGCTTATCAGCTGTGCATCCAATGTTTTATGTATCTATGCTCCGAAAATATCACTGCGATCCATCGCACGTGCTAGATTTCAGCACTGTCCAATTGGAAAAGGATCTATCTTATGAGGAGGAGCCGGTAGCTATTCTGGGCCGGTAGGTTCGACAGTTGAGGTCGAAGATTTTTCCTTCTATGCGAGTTCAGTGGAGAGGTCAGCCTCCTGAGGCATCGACCTAGGAGTCCGAGTCTGACATGCGGAGCCAATATCCTCATCTATTCCCTGACTCAGGGACGTTTTTCTTTTGTCCGTTCGAGGACGACTGGTTATTTTAGAGGTGGAGAATGTGATGACCTAAAGGGTTATCACTTGTGTTCTCAGTCATTTCGAGCTTCTGAGGCCTTGAAAACCTCATTTATAATTACCTTGATTTGCGTGCATAGCCGGGTGCAAAGCCGGAAATTTTTTATGTTGAAATATATGAATTATGTGAAAAATTTGAAGAATTTTGATATTAATATTGATATAGTTGACTTTGGTCAATATTTTTTTGGTAAACTGACCTGGACTCGTGATTTGACGGTCTCAGAAAGTCCGTAGAAAAATATGAAACTTGGACGTATGCTAGGAATCGAAACTCGAGGTCCAGAACCCCGGTAACAGAATTTTTCTATTAAATTGTTTTCTAAAAATGTTTAAGGAAAATAATTCTGAAATTTGATCAAAAAGTAATGGTATTGGGCTCGTATTTTGGTTCCGATGCCCGATAAAAGTCATAAATATTGATTAAGCACTTCATGCAAAGTTTGGTTGAAAACGGACGTCGTTTGACGTGTTGCGGCGTTAAATTGGAAATTTGGAAGTTATGAAATTTTGAAAGATTTCTTGAGTTTTAAGGCTTAATTCATTGACTTTGATGTTATTTTGGCGATTTGATCGCTCCAGCAAGTTCGTATGCTATTTTTGAGTCAGTGTACATATTTGTTTTTAGCCCCGAGGGCTCGGCTGAGTTTTGAATAGGTGCCGCAGTGTCTTAGACTTAGAGTTAATTGGGAAGTCGTTAATTTGTTCTATGCGATCGCATTGGTTCTTTCACGATCGCATAGAGTTAATTTGGTAGCCATCAGTTTGTTCTATGCGATCGCATTGCTCCCCCGCGATCGCATAGAGTAAATTTTGAAGTCCAGGAAATCCTTCTATGCGATCGCATTACTCCTATGCGATCGCATAGAGTAAAGTGTTGAGTCCCAGTACTCCTTCTATGCGATCACATTACTGCTCCGCGATCGCATAGAGCAAAGTCTAGCCCCCCCTCTTTTCTTCTATGCAATCGCATAGAGCAATTTCGCCGAGTGATTTTTAAGTTCTGAAAAGCAGAACTGAACGGGATTAAATCCCAATTCACCAAACTCTCTCTTCTCCAACAGCATTTTTTGGCGATTCTTGGGCGATTTTCATCAAACTTTTTGGGTAAGTGATTCTACTCATTTTCATCATTTTCCATCAATATTATTTGAATTCCTAGGCCTAAACATGTGTAAATGGGTAGAAAAATTAGAACAAATGGTTATAGTTAGGGTTTTTAAGGTATTTGCAATTTAGACCTCATTTTAGGGTCGAACTTAAGAACAAATTATATATTTGAATTCGTGGATGGATGGGTGAATTTATTTTGGTTCGAACCTCGTGTTTTGACCACGTGGACCCGGGGTCAATTTTTACTATTTCGGGCAGAATGTTGGAGAATTATATTTAGCCATTTGAACTAGTTTGTTAAGTAGTATTGATGATATTAAATTAATTGTGTATAGATACGATTGAATTGGAGCCAAATTCGAAAGGAAAGGGCATTGCTAAGGATTGAATTGACCGTAGACCTTCAAGGTAAGTGATTGATCTATCCTAGCTTGAGGGAATAGGAGTTGAGTTTATGTGCTAATTGTTATATGTGGAGTCCAACATATAGGCACGGTGACGAGTTTCTATATGTTGGTGGTCGAGCATCACCGTGGGTCTTAAATGGATTAAAACTCTTAATAATCTTATGTGATTATATGAAAGGAATTATTATTGGTTTCATACCGATAATACTTATATTGTTGATTAAAGGTTATTGGTTTCATATTGGTAATATATATACTGTTGATTAAAGATTATTGGTTTCATGCCATGTAATATATATATATATATATATATATATATATATATATATATATATATATATATATATATATATATATATATATATTATTGATTAATTATTATTGGTTTCATGCCGGTAATATATATATTGTTGATTAATTGTTATTGATTCATGCCGGTAATGTATATGTATATTGAGAATTATGTAAAAGTGAAAAAGGGAGCGAGTGGTACGCCTACCATAAGATATTAAATGAAATGGGAGCGAGTGGTACGCCTACCATAGTTTATATGATTGTTGGCATTGGCTATAGTTGCCGGTAGCTTATATGAAATGGGAGCGAGTGGTACGCCTACCACAGTTTATATGATTGTTGGCATTTGCCATAGTTGCCGATAGCATATATGAAATGGGAGCGAGTGGTACGCCTATCACAGTTTATATGATTATTGGCATTGTCCATAGTTGCCGGTAGCCTATATGAAATGGAGCGAGTGGTATGCCTACCACAGTTTATATGATTATTGGCATTGGCCATAGTTGCCAGTAGCCTATTATGTACTATTATTGGCCATAGTCGCCGGTGACATGAGAAATGAGATTATATTGAAATGGGGGCGAGTGGTACACCTACCACGAGATATGAAATGAAATGGGATCGGGTTGCACGCTGCAACAAGATGAATTGAGACTTGAAAGTGAATTGTATTCTATTGCCCATATTATTTCTTGATATTATATTTTGCTGCTACCCGAGAGTATGTTTTTTTCCTTTTTAATATTCAATATTCCTTCATGTTATTTTTGTTATAAATGTATGTGTTTTGAACTGCACAGATTTATGTGGTTGTCTGGTGCTAGCCTTATCACTATTTCGCCGGGATAGGCCAGGCATTTACCAGCACATGGGGTCGGTTGTGCTGGTGCTATACTCTACGCTCTTTTTGCGCAGATACATGTTTTGGATAGCGGAAGTAGTGCAATTGTTGATATTTCGAATACCAAAACATCGAGGTAGCCTTGCAGGCATCCGCAGGACCCATTGTCTATTCTATCTTTACTTTTCAGTCTGTTATATCATGTATTCGAGATAAACCGTTTTTTATTTCTTTCACACGGTTATGTGTATTATTCGTAGAAGTTCGTGAGTCTTGTGACACCAGTTCTTAGGTAGTGGTTATGTTTGAATTTTGGTATCGCAACTAGTTATGTTTACTAAGTCTTCCGCTAATTGTTTTTGTATTCCGCTGTAATCGTAGTATTATTTATAAATATTTTAAAATGAGAATTTTAATAAAATGGATATATAAGTAAGAGTTGGCTTGCCTAGCTTCCATTATTAGGTGTCATCAAGACTCCCGACGGTGGGAAATCTGGGTCGTGACATTAGTGTATAGAGTTTAGTTTATACACGAAAAATTAAATCATCTTATAAGCATAAAGATCATGTTCACAATCTAATAATGGATTTGGACAAACCATCATGAATGATTGTAGCACAAGATTAAATATACTTTATCTTGATTATGGGACAATTTCAACTTCTTGTGCTAGTACATTTTGTACGTAATGAACGGACCAAGTAGAGATAAGTATTTTATACTGACTTAATAAAATAAATTCTCTAGCCATTATATGTACGTGTACTCTTAATCTTGATATTATTGTTATTAGCTGTGTATATTATTATTATTTTGATTTATTAAAAGGCGAGATCCTTTTGTGGGTCAATATGCTTGGTAAATTAGATAATAAAAATATACATTGGCATAATAACAATTAGTTGATGGAATCCACGTCTCGGTCTAGATATTAATGATACACCTTTATGAAAGCTTATAGGTTTTCGTGTGTAAACCATGCATGTGAATTTTGTATCCGTCATATGAAATAAGTTAAGCAAAAGTGTAAAGAAAATAGTTAATGAATTAAATTATCAGTAGTTTAATTTATTTGATTAGTATCTGAATCTTAATATGGGGAGTTAAATAAGGTTTAATGGAAGAATTTCAAAATTTAACTGAGAAGTGCAGTTACGAATTTTTTAGTGGAATCATTCGTAATTTATTGTAATGACCCGACTGGTCGTTTGGAGGAATTGTGTCCGGTTCGGCAGTTTGAGGTCACGAGTGTCGTGCCCCATTTTTCCTCGCGAAATCTAGGTTTCGACATTCATTTGGAACAACTCATTCCCTGTTTTGGAATTGGATATCTGAATTTGAAGAGTCGCCACCTAACGGATTAAGGTGCATTAGGGCACCTATATAAATTAACTCATATAACTAGTTTGCATTACAATAGATTAGGGTAAGGGCTCGAAATAACCTTGAGGGAAAGGTGTTAGGTACCCCTCGTAGTCTATAATGGTGGGTCCCAACCGAACTTGATTTATGTGAGTGTCGTTTAACAAATAAATAGTCTAAGCACACATATAAATAGAGAAAATTTGACAAGAAAGCAGTCTAAGCACATATGTACGTTAAAGGAATTTGAAGTAGTCTAAACATACATAAGATGAGGGAGGTCCTAGGTTTGTCGGCCTATAGGATCATATCTGTACAATACCCGGTAAGTCTTCCTCAACTAGAGGGGTTACGATGGCATTGGCGCACATGTCATCATACATTTACTACCAAATTCCCTCCCGTTGGTCATAGCCTAAAGCGTTCTAGCAACCTTAAGATACATCCTATGTGTGCACTACCCGTCCCTTTATTTATATATTTCTGGAGGTATTTTAGGACTTCTAGTTAGGGTGGATCTAGACTCTCCTACAGTAATTAAACGAGAAAACTCTAGGCGACAAACAAAATAATTAGGACTGTCAAGTAAAAAATAATTAAGGGGACTCACATTTTACCTCCACAAATAGAACAAGCAAATGCACGTCTCAAACAATAGTGTTTTAGACATTTGAAAGAAATCCTAATGACAAGATATTTAGGTGAACCTGACAAGCAGAGAATAAGAAGCGTTGAGTTAAGGCAAAAGTGTTAAGGACCTAAGCAGTTTGCCTACTGATTTTAGGATCTGTTGAATCTAGAGAGTTAATCAAAAGCACAATTTTACAGGATTTTTAATTGCACTACATGTTTGCCTATACGTGTATTGATGATATCCTATGAGCATGATATCTGGTCGTCAACAAGAAGTGTAATAACTAGTAAAATCATTTTAAACAAATAGTTTGGGTTTATTAGATCCTATAGGCATGCTGCCTAGATGTGAGGACGGATTTTAGCCAATGCAGCAATTTTAAAACCTGATTGGCATGTGAGGATTGATTTAAAACTCACAAACATATTGCCCAGAATGTAAGATTGGTTTTATACCCTACACACATGATTTCTAAGAGCTAAAATACGCTGAGCCTGTTCAACATGACTCATAAATGCATAAATTAACTTTAAACTTATAGGCATGATGTCTAAACGTGCAAGATTGATTTTTAACCTATAGGCATGATATTAAACGTGCAAGACTGATTTTTTAACCTATAGGCATGATATATAGAATGCATGCAAACAGTCAAAAATCACAACAATAAGATTTCTAATTGCAGGAGTAGATTTGAACCCTATAGTCATGATATCTAGAATACACACATGCGATGAATATTGAAATGTCCTATAAGCATGGCTTGTAGGATGTAAACATTGATTTTTAGTCATATTGTTACAACCCAAATCCCGCACTGATCGTGATGGCACCTCTCGTGAAGACGAGGCCAGCCAACTAACCCGACTCATCTTTTCAAAAATAAGTTAAACATGAATAAACAACTAAAATATGACTTAATAATATTAATTAGCGGAAATACAATCCAACACAGCCCTAATCGGGATGTCACAAGTCACGAGCATCTATTAGAATGTAAGTACAACCACAAGGTCTAAAAAGTACACTAATCAAGAATAATGAACTAAGGGAGAAGAACGATGCTGTGAACACTGGCAGTCACCTTGTTAAACTCCTATATCTCTGACTCTAATCAGCCAACCCCGCTACTGGGTGAATAAACATATGTATTTGTACACGGGGTGTATGGAGTAAAGTGAGTACTCCAACTCAGTGAATAATAAAGGTAAATAACAACTGGGAGGTAAGAAATCACATATGACACATCATCATGCTATATAGAAGTAGTGTGAAACCCTTTGAGAAAAGCAGTGAAGCTGTGAAATCTTTAAAAATATCTTAGCTCAGTTTAAAACCTCTTTTGAAAATTACTTTTCAGTAGTATGCAAACGAATGCAAATTAAATAGTGCAGATAAGCACAAAAGTCCGCCCCTCGGGCACTACACTCAAGTAACAGATAATGTCAGGAAATTCGGTAGATATCACATGAAGTAGCACAAACAACAGGTAAAGGCAGGCAAATGAAATCAAGTAAACACACAGAACAATACTATTATCGATGCGGCATGCAGCCTGATCCGATCCACATACCGCTGTGGCGTGCAATCCGATCTGTTTATTATCGATGGCGCTCACTGTGGGTGTGCAAACTCCGGGAGGGGCCCCTTACGACCCATGCAAAATATCAAGATATCTCGTGGCATCAATCTAGGCCCTCAGCCTCATATAAATATCGGTGTAACACTACTGTAGCGTGCAACCCGATCCAAAAATATCCTCACAATACAGGCCCTCGACCTCACCCAGTCATAGATCAACAAGCCACTCGGACAACAGTAAAACATGATGCTCAGTCTAAAATATTTTTGAAAGTATCATTTCAAGCGTTTAAGGCATAATAAACTTGGCTGAGTTTTAAAACAATGGAAAATACGTGACTGTGTTCAAGTATATAATTAAAACAGTGAGGAATTATCAACAACATTCCTCGAAGGGTTCAACTAGCTGGCACGAAGCCCAAATATGGCAATCAGCCCAAATTGTGATGATAACAAGTAATTTCAAATAAATACGCTACAAATTCATCAATCGGGACGGACCAAGTTGCAATATCCAACGGTGCTCTATCACATGCTCGCTATCTGACATGCAAGACACCTCAATATAACACTATGATGTGCAAATTCGGGGTTTCAAACCCTCAGGATATCATTTACAATCATTACTCACCTCAAACAGACAAAATCTCTAGCTCGCGACCTTTGCCCTTCAAATCAGCCTCCACGCGCGTCGAATCTATCCAAAAACAAAGCGAATATATCACAATATGCCAAGGGAACAAAGCCCAAGCGAAAACAAATGATAACGAGCATAAATCTCGAAAGTACCAAAACCCGAGTCCTGGACCCACTTCTCGAAACTCAGAAATTCTTACATCAATAGATTCCCTATCATCCCATGTGTTCATACATATCAAGAACGCCCAAATTCGAGCTCAAATGGCCTATCAAATCCCAATTTAAAAATCTCCAATTTCCAAGCCCTAGTTCTTCAATTTTAGGCTTAATTTTGTAACGACCTGACCGGTCATTTTTAGAATTCATGCCCTGATCCCCTGTTAACTACTTCCCATAAGTTTATTTATGTTATTTTGCTTTGCCGAGATGTTCAGTGTTAGGATTCGGAGTGTTCTGGGGCACTTTGTCCCTAGATGGGAGTTTAAAAGTTGAACAAATGGTCTGTGTTTGGAGCAATGTAAAGATGACCTCGGAATAAAAATTTGATGCTTTTGTTAGTTTCGTTAGGTGATTTCAGGGTTAGGAGCGTGTTCGGAATGTATTTTGGGGGTTTGTAGCTTATTTAGGCTTGAAATGCTGAAGTTTGAATTTTTTGAGGTTTCCGGTTTGATAATGAATTTTGATGGGTCAGAATTTAATTTTGGAAGTTTCTATAGCTCCGTTATGTCATTTTGGATTTGTCTGCAAAATTTGGTGTCATTCCGAGTTGAATTGATAGGTTTCACAATGAGATTCGTTATTTGAAGATTTGAAAGTTCATAAGCTTGATTTTTGGTTCAATTCGTCGTTTCGATATTGTGTTATGTGATTTGAAGCTTCGAGCGAGTCCGTGTTAGGTTATATGACTTGTATGTATGATTAGATGGGGTCCCGGGGGCCTCAGTGTGTTTCGGATGGGCTACGGAGCCTTTTTCCTTTTTTTTGAATAGCTGATCTGCTATCTGGTATTTCCTTCTATGCAATCGCATAGCCTTGTTCGTGATCACATAGCACAAATTTTGGGCAGCATCAATTCCTTCTATGCGATTGCATCATCACCTCCGCGATCGCATAGTGTATTTCTAGAGGGTCCCAATTTCTTTCTATGCATAGCCTTGTTCGCGGTTGCATAGTTATATGTCTTCCTCTACTGCGATCGCCTTACCCATCCTACGATCCCATAGGCTTATTTTTTAGCTTCTAATTTTTACTCTATGCGATCGTATTCCTGCTCTTGCGATCGTATAGAACAAATCACTGGGCAGACAGATTTAATTCCCAAACTCGAGGGTTTCACTATTTATTCACATTTTAACTTATAGAGTTCGGTTCTTGGTGATTTTTGAAGGTATATTCACCTGGTCAGCTTGGGTAAGTGTTTCTCACTCAACTTAGACTAATTTCCCTGAATCTCCTCTTAATTTCATTCTTTGATTTCAGTTTTTGAATGGAAAATGGGTAGAACTTCATAGACCGAATTGTTGGATTTTGAGGGAGTGTTTGACCTCCGATTTGAGATATTTTTATATGGTTAGACTCATGAGAGTACGAGGGTTCTAAAAATGTTAAATTCATCCGGTTTCGAGACATTGGCCAGAGGGGCATTTTTGTTATTTTACCTAATTTTGCGCTTTAGCTTTGAATTTAATTATAGAATCAGTTGCTTGAGATATTAATTACAATGTGTGATTTAATTGAATAGATTTGGGCCATTTTGAGTTGAGTACTCGTGGCAAGAACGTGGTTGCTAGTTGATTTTAGCCGGTTTTGAGGTAAGTATCTTGCCTAACCTTGTATGGAGGACTTCCCCTTAGGACTTAAGTCTTCTCTGTTGATTGTAGTCCATGTATGTAAGGTGACGAGTGCGTGCTCGGATTTATCAGTGGTGAATTGTCCCTTTTAGGCTCTTAGACTTGTGAAATTCACCGAGTATGAAGATAATATTGATACGATTGGGTTCCATGTTATTAGTTTCACCTCTACATGTCTTGCTTGATATTTGTTTGCCCTTATTGATTTATTTTTGCTGTTAAATGGACTTTTACGTGTTTAACTAAATACAAGTACCTTCTATAGTCATAATACCCGCCCTAACCTCTCGCCTTAATTGGGAATCATAAAGGTTATATCTCATATAATTAATCGGTCTTAATTGGAAGGAAAAATAGATATCTTATGATTAATTGATATTTTCTTAAATGGTAATTATTTGATTCATGTTAACTTTCTTATTGTTGGATACTCCCTGATTGTATGTTTATCTATAACCTCGTGCAAATATATTACATGTCCAACTGTTGAGGTATTAGTGTAGTTATTATGTGTTTATTATGTCTTGATTGTCGTTAAGGTTATTGTGTGTTTCCTTGGTGTTCCGTGACCTTGTTAGCTATTGTTGAATCCCTTGCCGGGACGTTATTATTTATGTTGTTGATTCCCTTGCTGGGATGTTATTGTTACTGTATGGCTGTTGGTACCGTGATGCACGAGGTCTCTGCCGTGCGGTTGTTGTTGGGGATTTACATGAGGTCTTTGCCGTGTTATTGTTGCTATTGATGTCTTTGCACATGCGGCGTAATAAGGCAGGATATGTTATATGCTTATATGTGGATTGCGCATGTGGCAGAATAAGGTGGGAATATTGTGATGCACATGTGAGGAAATAAGGCGGTGTTTGCTACATTGTTTTTGATTGCACACATGGCGAAATAAGGTGGGCTATGTCAGGGGCTGATATATGATGGACTACGGGTTCGATTCCCCGAAGATCCCCTTAAACTCATTTTGTTCTGACTTATATTTTTATTGATTCTATCCGGGGTGAATGAACTCGGTTCTAGGCATTCCATTTCTTATACTTGCTAGTTGGCAGGATTCCTGTTAGATACACATGCACAAGCATACATGTAGCTGGACCCTCATATTATAAATCCCTTCTGATTTGGCTAAGGGTAGGGATATGCCATTGTTTACCCCTTTATATATATGATAGTGACCCTAGTTAACTAGATAGTTGTTAGCATCACCGTGTTATTGATGGGGCACAAGATTCCAAGTGTTAGACTTTAGATGCCGGGTTCTTCACGAGTTGTGGCTACTCTGAGAGTTTGTGCTAGGATTGTGGAAAAGTTGGAGAGACCTTATGTGAGTATCATTGTAAAATAATAACTTTGCGACTTGTTTGTCCTTGTTGTATTGTGACTTCAGGATTTGGATGGTGGTTTCTGCCATCATTCTTGTATTATCATTTATTGTATTCTCGTTTTACTTATTGTCCGTTAGCCTTACTGTGAATTGCAGCATTCTTACTCATCATTGTAGTCTTTATATATTCATATAATCATCTCTATTATTTCTATTATATTGCTTATTGACCGGTATGTGTCACGACTGTTCCTCGTCACTACTCCATCGAGGTTAGTTTTGATACTTACTGGGCCCCGCCATGGTGTGCTCATGCTACTCTCCTGCATATTTTTGTTGTGCAGATACAGGTACTCCCCTTCAGTTTCTATCAGCCTTGGAAGGAGGCATACCGGTAGAGACTTCAAGGTATATCTGCTATGTCCGCAGACCGAGAAGTCCCTTTCCAGCTTTATGTAAAAAGTATAGTTGTTTCACTATTTCTCCTTGTATAGATATTCTTGAGTCAGAGCCTCTTATGTATCCTCTTAGCTTGTGATTTGTGAGTTTCGGGGTTTTGGAAAATGTTGTCACTTTTGAGATTGTTATGGTACGTGCCAAGCGTCACCTTAAGCACCATTTTATTTTACTAATTCAGTTTATTTTACTTTCTTCTGCAATTATGGTTATCTTCTGCATTGTTAGGCTAACCTAGTCGTAGGGACTAGGTGCCATCACGAAATGTTCATGGAGGGTGAACTGGATTGTGACAAATTGCCATGAATTTTTAGGTGGATTTCACAATATAATCAAGTTTCAAGACCAAGATTCTTACCTCAAGTCGATTCCTCCTGTATCCCTCTTTCATTTCCTCCAAAAATCTCCAAAAATGAGCAGCCATGGGTACAAATAGACCCAAAATCATGGATAAAATGAAGTTATAACCTCCCAGCACATTTTGCTTCTGCGGAATATTTTTCGCTTCCACGGTCCTGCTTCTGCGGACCACGTGCCGCTTCTGCGGTCTTCCGCTTGCAGATGTGGTTCCACTTATGCGGAAAACCCACCGCATCTGCGGAGCTTGCTGCACAAACCAAAACCGCTTTTACGGTTTTCTCTTCGCACCTGTGATGCCACTTCTGCGGTCCCATTTCCGCAGAAGCGGAAATACCAGAAGTAGCAGCCAAATCAAAATCTCCCAAGTCCAAAACTCTCCGTTAGGCATCCGGAATCACCCCGATGCCCCGGGACCTCAACCAAAAATACCAACAATAACATCATTCAAACTTTTTCCAATCATTAAAATGCCTCAAACAACACCAAAACTATCAAATTACATCGAATTCAAGCCTAAGTTCTTCTAAAACTTCCGAAACACACATTCGATCAAAAACCCGACCAAACCACGTCCGAATGACCTGAAATTTTGCACACACATCCCAAATCACTTAACGAAGCTACAACAACTCTGAAAATTCCATTCCATCCCTTAGATTAAAATCTCACCTATCAATCGAAATTCGCCGACATACTAACTTTGCCAATTCAAGCCAAATCCTTGCACATACTTCCAAAATGCATTCCGATCGCGCTCCTAAGTCATAAATCACCTAACGGAGCAAGCCAAATAATAAAAATTTCGATCCGAGGTCATATACAAATAAGTCAACTGTTGGTCAACCCTTTCAAATTCAAAGCCTTCAACTCAGACTATTCTTTCAAATTCATTTTGAATCTCTTGAAAGCCAAAACCAACGATTTACATCAGTCATAATGCATAACACGGGGCAAATCCTTGAGAACTGGCGATCAAAGTGCAAAAGCTCAAAACGATCGATTGGGTCGTTACATCCTCCCCCACTTAAACACACGTTCATCCTCGAACGTACCCAGAGTTGTCCTAGAAGCCAACCAATAACTGAATGACCTTACCAAGCATATACCCGGGGGTGATCCCACGTCACCCTATCTTATATAGGTCCGATAACACATTTTAACTAAAATCACACAATCCGGTCAAGCCCATTAATCATAGAATCACATTTCACTTTTTGAAATCATACACAATATCAAAACCTCACATCTATATTTAGAATAAGTCTGAACCAGCTATAATACCCCATACCTGCAACCTCAGTTGCAATTATATGATATACCACATAACTCAAACACTCAAAACGATAACATCTATTTACATGGTTCGTGACATTTACTACTGTAGTATTAATTTGGATATTTAGAATTAAGTCCATAATAGGAAGCCTCGTTAATTAAATATTGTGGTCCCTGTTGTACCCGAATAATTAGAAATTAAATGGAATGATATTTTTTAGTGGAAATGGAAGACCCAACAGGTTTTAAAAAAAGGTTTTAATCCCTAAAACTCGTGGCTATATAAAGAGGTCTTATTCCATAAGGAGGTTAAGGTGTTTTCCTACACGGTTTTTCTAGGAGATATTCGCCTACAAGAATTTTGCTAATTCTAGGCATTATTCAGGTCACACAACAGAAGACTGTGAAACTAGAGGATGATCTCGTGAACGTTTTTGCTCTTGTTTGGAAGCTCTTTTTGCGATTGCGGTCACGCTTCAAGAGATAGGTATCAATTTTATGTTTGATTAAAATTTATAATTATGTGTTGTCTATATTACAAGCAAGTGATCCTGATTATTTGCTTCCATTGTATATACTTGTTAACCATCAATAGCAACCGTGTGGGGACCTCTCCTTTAATTTAGATTTTCTTTTAAGATAAATTTCGAAAGAATGGAGGGCGTGGATCCAATTCATCCTAATCCGACCGCTCTCATTTATCCAAAATTTGTCTAAAGAAATAAAAAATGTGTTAGGTAAATTGAGGAAGATTCAATTGTTAGAGTTCGATAAGATACATCATACATGGCAAAAAGAGAGAAGAAGGACCATGGGGGGACTAGGGCTTACGTATGCTAGCCGGATTTGTCACTTTTTGGTGGATTTGGGGTAGTCGGTGACGGCAATAAAGCAGGGCCGCTCAAGTGTAAATGGGACCTAAGGCGAAAGTTTAATATGGGGCCTAAATATTTATAAAAATGTTATATTATATATTTTTATTTAAAATTTATTCTTCTAGCTTTTTGAGATGCAAAATTATTAATAACTTTATTATAATCAATTTTTTTCTAGAAATTCCTTTTCAATTGGTAATATAACCAAGTCATTAATCTTTCTTGAGACATTGTTGATCTTAGATAAGATTTTATCAAATTTTCTGATATTTTATTAAATTTTCAACAGCTCCTTTCTGTGATTTTATAAATTTTCAACTTATCTTTTCTTTTGAATTTTTGAATAACCAGATGCATATTTTCTTGTTGATATATTTATATTCTCAAAATAAATAAATAATATGTACAAATTATAATTAATAAAATAATAAATATTAAATAAAAATAATACTAGAATGTTAGAATAATATTACGCGATAACTAGCTTAATCAAGAAATTTGAAGACTTTGAGTCCTTGATTCCAATTCCAAAATATCCAGAACGAGAAAGAACAAGAATGAAAGAAATGAAAATTGAATAGTAGAAGAAAAAGAAAGGAAGAAGAGTCTCTGTATTCTGTAATGAAAGAGAACAACAATGAAGAAAAATTGAAACGTTGGGGATTGGGTATGGTCAATTACTTGAAGACTAAATAGTAAGGTTGTCCTTGTCCAATTAAATTAAAGTGACACTATATTTTTACTCTTTAAATTTTAATTTTTTAATGTATTTAAAGTTTTTCTTTCGTTTTATATAAAAAATATCAAAGTATTATATACATATATTATTATTTTAAAAAACACCTAAAAACCTACAATATTATTTTTAAAAAATGGGGCCCCCCAAAATTGGGGGCCTAAGGCCATCTCCAACCTTGCCCCCCTTTTTTGTCCGCAAAATAGGAATTTTTCATTTTGGGGATAACTTACTCCAACCATTGCCCCATTTTTCCCCCTAACTTTTTTATATTCTTCTCTCTCTTCTATATTATATTATTATCTTTCATTTTTTATTTTCATTAAACAAATTTTATCTTTTATTTTATTAATTTATAATTTCCATAATTAAAATTTTTTTTATATAATTTTAAATAATATAATTTGTAAGCAATTATTATAGATTAACTAATAATTCAAATAAAAGTGAAATCATTGCGATACAATATTAATTAAATATATACTCCATCCGTTTCAATTTATGTGAACCTATTTCTTTTTTAGTCCGTGCCAAAAAGAATGACCACTTTTCTTATTTGGAAATAATTTACCTTTATGCAATTATTTATAACCACACAAAATAAAGGTGCCTCATTTTACACCACAAGATCAAAAGTCTTTTCTCTTTTCTTAAACTCCGTGCCCAGTCAAATGGGTTCAATAATAATACAATGGGGGGATGAATAGTGCTCACTGAAATATGAGGGTACACTATTCATCTCCGCCATTACTATTCACCATTATTTTATTATTATTATTTTATGATTTAATCTTTTATTTATCTTTTCTTAAACTCCGTGCCTAGTCAAATGAGAGAGTTGAAGGACAGTTTCTCTCAAATTGCCCCTAAGGGCATCTCCAACCTTGCCCACATCCCCCATAATGGACACAATTTTTAGTGAAATTGTCCTCCAACTCTTTCTCATTTTTATCCCCAAAATGGGAGATGAAGTGTTCCCTCAAATATGGGGTATACTATTCTTCTTCCCCATTACTATTCATCATTATTTTATTATTTAATTTTTTATTTTATCTCTTTATATACACTTAATTTTGTTTATGTAATATTTTTATAATATTAATATTATATCTTAACTTCGGTGTATAATTTTTATAAATTAATTTTTGCGCATTTATTATTTTTATATAAAATTATAAGTTATATTATTATAAGTTATAATTGTACAAAAATACATAATTATCTCAAAAAATGAATGGTGCAAATATAAAATATTAGATGTTGCTAAAATTGACAGTTGCAAATATAAAATATTAGATGTTGCTAAAATTGAAAAGACATTAAATGAAAATTCATTAAAATTACAAATACATGACAATTGAAAATACATAAAAACTGAAACTACGGTAAACAACATAATAACTTAGTAGGGACCTATGTCATTTCTAGATACACCAAAATCATTATAGTATTTGACTGAATGGGGCTAAGGATTGTTGTGGCTGTGACTGTGAATATTCTTGACTTCTTTTATACATTATTCGTTGTTGTTCTTGTCGCATAAATTCACGACGAGTCGGATCGGTAATAGAATCCACATCCATCATTAAAATTTTATTTTCTTCTTTTGTTTATTTTACTCTTATTTTTTTTCTTTTGAACAGTCGAAGCTTTGTCTTTGCCCCGGTACATTTATATGGGAGAATACTAGAGGTTGAAGTTGAATATTTATCTAGTATTTCGAATGAATTTTATCATTATGTAATATATATTTAATTAATCTTGTATCGCAATGATTTCACTTTTATTTGAATTATTAGTTAATCTATAATAATTTTTTAGAAATTATATTATGTAAAATTTTATGGATATTCTTTAATTATGAAAATTACTAATTAATAAAATAAAAGATGAAATTTGTTTAATAAAAATTAAAAAATAAATTGAAATGAAAGATAATAATATAATATAGAAGATAGATAAGAATATAAAAAAGTTTGGGGAGGGGGGGGGGGGGAATTGAGAAATTATTGGAATAAGTTATTCCCAAAATGGGAAAATCCCATTTTGAAAACAAAAAAATGGGGACAAGTTTGGAGATAGCCTAAGGTACTTGCCTTACCCCTATATACTTAAGAGCCAGCACTGCAATAAAGCAGAGGGGATGAAGGGTGCGGTTGACTTAGGAAATTAGGGATTGGGTTTAATCAGAATTTTATACGAGGCTAAGCTATAACATGGACTGTTGGATTAAAAGGGAATCAAGGGTGGAGATTTAAATGGGAAGATGGGCGGGTCATACGAATTGGCTTGTGTTGTGTTGAATATGCAAGCATACGACGATAGTTCTAACATGTTGTGTGATGGCTAATATCTGTTGCATTATACATACTCCCTCCGTTTTAATTTATGTGAACTTATTTCTTTTTTAGTCCATGCAAAAAAGAATGACCTTTTTTCCTATTTGAAAATAATTTACCTTTATGCAATGATTTATAGCCACACAAAATATATGTGCTTCATTGTATACGACAAGTTTAAAAGTCTTCTCTATTTTCTTAAACTCCGTTTTCAGTCAAATGGGTTCACATAAATTGAAACGGATGGAGTATATGTTTTCGGAACCTTTCATTTTAAAAATTTGTTATTCAGCTTTTAATGTAATTTGGAACACCATTATAAACGTTGTATATGTTTGTATACTTAAATAAGCAGTATTGAACTAGGCAATTAATAGATGTCAGTATTGAAATGTCAATACATCTATTCCAAGTAACAGAATTATCCTCAGGTATTTATTATCAACAGATTTACAGTGAATCAACACCAACAATTAAGTCATGCATTTTTTATCAACGGATCTCTTCTTCAACTAACTACCAAGTTTGGCGCCTATCCTTTAAAGTTGCTGCTGAAACAACAACAACAAAAAATTTAGAATAATCCCACAAGTCTAGCATGGAAAGGGCACTGTGTACACAAATATTATTCCTAACTTAAAAATATAAATGTTGTTTACGATAGACCCTCAGCTAACGAGAGACGAAAAGAAAAGCAATAGCACGAAACAGTAACAACAAATATGCAAGAAAACGAGCAAAAAGAACATCAAGTAGTAATAGAATCTAACAATAATAAAATACAAGACTAACACTAATACTCTTGACTACCTATTAGTATCTACCTTGATTCTCGACCTCTCATACTTTCCAATCAAGGGTCATGACTGCCCCTCCAATACTTGTTTGGCCTGCTTCTACCTCTTCTTAGTCCCATCAGAACCAACCTCTCACACCTCCTTATTACTAGAGCATCTTTATTTCTCCTCTTCACATACACAAACTATATAATCCTAGCTTCGTGCATTTTGTCCTCCACCAGAGACACTCCTACATTGTCCAGAATATTTATATTTTTTATTTTATTCATTTTGATATTGCTTTCTTTTAATCTTCTTTTTATAAATGTTGTTTGTAATCTGGAATTTGAGCTATAAGGATCCATCAAGCTGCGAGGGCAAGAGTCAAAGATAGGAAATTCATATTCTTTTTCTGTTAGAGCTGATCCGATCCCTACAAAATTTCTTGCTCTTTGGTATCGCTCAATTGAACTGCACGGTTAGCCACTAATAACATGTGTATTTATTTTTAAACCACCGTTTAAAATATCTTTAGTCTTAGTCACCTCTTTAATAAACTTTAACTGATCGAATGAAAATACCCTTCTACTCATGTCCTTAACTTTTGAACTTGGAACTCTAAGTTCAAGACTTCAGGACCACATGTCCTTAACTTTTGAACTTGTAACTCTAAGTTCAGGACTCCAAGGCTACATGTCCTTAACTTTTGAACTTGAAACTCAAATTGTAGGATCAAGCGTCCTTATCTTTTGAACTTGTAAGTCAAAGTTAAGGACCACTTGTAACTGTAAGTTAAGGATTATTTGTCCTTAACTTTTGAATGTGTAACTTTAAGTTAAGGACCGTATGTCCTTAACTTTTGAACTTGAAAATTAAAGTTAAGGATCATTGTCCTTAACTTTTGAACTTGTAACTAAAAGTTAAGGACAATATGTACTTTACTTTTAAATTTGTAACAATAAGTTCAGAACTACATGTCCACATAAACTTTAAAATTATAACCTAATTCTTTTTGTATTCTACGTAAACTTTAAAATCATAATCACAAGCAAAAACAAATCAAAACAAAAACTTGAAATTATGACTGATAAATCAAAAAAACATAAAAGAGCATAAGGAGAAAGAGATCAACCAAGTTATAGAGTTAATTCTCGCCGACGGTGGTGAATGATAGGTTTACAGGCCGGACACAGAAAATGGCGTATTTCTATTTTGGAAGGAAATGTTAATACTGTCTTTTCATATTAATTTTAATAGATTAATGGCTACTATTGCTAAGTATTAAAAATATTGGATAGAAAGTAAATACCACTTTAAAATATCACTACCCACATAATTTTTTCACCAATTGCAGGATGTTGGCAGTCACGACGTTCATTAGCTTTTCCTCTTTCTCCAGCATGCTTCTTGACGAATCAGAAATGGGCTGCCAAGTAGTGGGCTGCATTAAATATGGGCCAGTCTTTTTTGGGCTTACGAACGGGTGATATCTAAGAGTCCAATGCTCTTGACTCAGGGAGGTCCTATCCATTGCATTAAGAAGTCATTGCGGCTCTCGGTCTTTATATAGGTAGCCGATCAAATTTATTATTTACTTTTTCTACTTACTATATATCTATGTATATAATTTATATATATTATATAATCACACCAATTTTAAATTTAAGTGGTTGGATAAACGATTATTTAAGTTAATTTATTAACACATCTTTTTACATCTGGTCGTAGCAGTAGTATGACAAGCTTAATTTTTTCCCCTTAAGATGGCATGAGGGAAATCCTTAGATATAAATGTAATAGGAATAAAGTGCGCTGCAAAGATATTTCTCAATGGTATGTGTAATTTATTTTGTGACACGATCTACAAGTGTATGGGGCTACATCAAGGATCTGCGCTAAGCCCTCTCTTATTTGCCTTGGTAATGGATGCTCTAACTCACCATATTCAAGGGGATGTGCCATGGTGTATGCTCTTTGCTGACGACATAGTCTTGATAGACGAGACGAGGGCTGGTGTTAATGCGAGGTTGGAGGTCTGGAGACAGACCCTCGAGTCTAAGGGTTTTAAACTAAGCAGGTCTAAGACAGAATATCTAGAGTGCAAGTTTAGCGCCGAGTCGAGCGAAGTAGGGTGGGACGTGAAGCTGGGATCTCAGGTCATAGCCAAGAGGGACAGTTTCAGATATCTTGGATCAGTGATTCAAAGGGACGGAGAGATTGACGGGGATGTCACTCACCGTATAGGAGCGGGGTGGTTGAAGTGGAGGCTCGCATCAGGAGTCTTGTGTGACAAGAAAGTTCCACAGAAACTCAAGGGAAAGTTTTATAGAGCGGTGGTTAGACCTGCCATGTTGTATGGGGTGGAGTGCTGGCTCGTGAAGAACTCTCATGTCCAGAGAATGAGAGTTGCGGAGATGAGGATGCTCAGGTGGATGTGCGGGCTCACCGGATTAGATAAGATTAAGAATGAAGTTATTCGGGAGAAGGTGGGGGTGGCCCCAGTGGATGAGAAGATGCGAGAAGCGAGACTCAGGTGGTTTGGGCATGTGCGGAGGAGAAGCCCTGATGCACCGGTGAGGAGTTGTGAGCGACTGGCGGTGGTTGGCGCGAGTCGAGGCAGAGGGAGGCCTAAGAGGTATTGGGGTGAGGTGATTAGGCAGGATATGGCTAGAATGGGGATTTCCGAGGACATGACCCTTGATAGGAAAGTTTGAAGGTCTAGTATTAGGGTTGTAGGGTAGGGCCTTCTAGAATTCTTAGTACTTCTGTTAGGGGCTGAGTGGGGTTTGGTAGCGATCTCTATAGTTAATTAATGTATTGTGTTGTGCCTCTTATGGTAGTAACCGATTGGTATTATTGCATGTCATTCTACTTTTGGTTTTATGTTTAGATAATTATTTATTTGATTTATCCCGGATTTACTAACATTGTTTTGTTTTGTTTTGTTTGTTGATTTTCTCTCTCTTTTTCTGAGCCGAGGGTCGGCCGGAAACAGCCTCTCTACCCTTTCGGGTAGGGGTAAGGCCTGTGTACGTATTACCCTCCCCAGACCCCACTTTGTGGGAACATACTGGGTAGTTGTTGTTGTTTTGATCTACAAGTGTCATGTAAAAGCATACCTAGCTAGCGTAGAAATGGTCCAGAACCAAATTTAGAAGATGATAAGCATGTCTAGTGTTACTTCTTTTGTATTAATCGAATACTTTTTTTTTCTTTCTTTCTTTGTTGGTTTATTCTTTCAAAATTTTCTAAGTATAACATATTGAAATTTGTATACGTATGTTGTCACCATCAAATTTTATATAATTAAATGGAATATGCATATAAAACTAGTATTAGTGGATGATGTAATGTATAATGGGTTCAACTTATCCCAATATTTTCGGCACGGAATATAAATATAAGTATAAGAAAATTACTATTTAAAAATAATAATTTTAAACTTATAATTCCAAAATCATAATGGGTGCAATAGTAAGACCTATAGGTTGAACCAATAAAACTTATATCCTAGATTGATCTTTTCGTGATAATACAACTCTTTTCTCAAAATCCTGGATTCGCCTCTACCAATGTACATGCAGGCCAATATGAGAAAACTTTGTCAATCAACTTGTACTCGAGCATTTCGCCATTAATACGTTAGTCCTTGGAGCTGCAGTACACACCATTAACAAAAATATTCGTCCATTTAGTAAATTACTATCGCATCTGAGAATTAAGCTAATTTCACAACTCTTACATATATGAAGCAGGAATACCAAATTGTGAAGAAAGATAAATTAAATGTACCTAATCCAATGGTCTCTGAGCTCTTCATCAACCTGAGCCTCTTGCAAGATTCAACAAACATTCTGGCAACAGAAAATAGATCATAAAAGAAATGTTAACAATAGACTATTTAAAGAAACCTCACGTAAAAGCCAGGAAAAAAGATATATATAACAAACATGTGGATATGATGAGGGAAATTTGCTTAGGGCACCGGCTGCCTCTTGTGAAGAGGAGTACTCTTGTCGTAGTTGGTAAAGTTGCTGCTATGGGACCAGGAGGTCACGGGTTCGAGCCGTGAAAACAGATTATTGTAAAAATACAGGGTAAGGTTGCGTACAATAGACCATTATGGTCCGATTCTTCCCAAAACTTAGTGTACGGACTGAGCTTTTTATATTAGGAGGAAATTGATGTAAACATACTTCCATGGAACGTCTCCAACAAGCATCCAGTCCCCATCTTTGTCTTCATAAGTTGGCAAGTATTCCACACCATTTGTAGGGTCCATAAGATTCCTCTCATTTACAAAGTTACCTGAAACCCCCATATTAATTATTACGTCAAATATAATGATTATACCGAAGGAGCTAAGACATTACAACAACAACTACTATCATTATAGTCTCACAAAGTGAGAATCTGGAAAGAGTAATACGTACACAGGTCTTATCCCTACCCGAAAGGGCAAAAAGACTGTTTCGAGTCGATCCTCGGCTCAGGAGAAGAAGCTAAAACACTGTTCATTTTAATATTTATCTTAAAAGAAATTGATGAGAAACTCTATATGAAAGATTGTGTACTTACAGATAGTTGTTAGGCAAGTAAACATGTTTTCCAAAGCAATTAGCAGCTGGTCATAGCTACTGTACAACTCCAAGTCAACTTTTCTTAAGTAAGGAGCTCCATCTACTGCCACCTTCACGTATTTGGACTTCTTTACTACTCCCATCTTCTTCCTGTTTGATTTCACTGGTGGCCATCCAACTACTTGTGCCCTAATATTATTTTTCAAAATTTTGCCAAACTTTAGTGCAACAAAAAAAAAAAATTCTACAATTATGATTAATAAAACGAAGCATCTAGAGGTTTATATATGGCCAACTCATTCGGTGAGCTTCCTATTTTCCGCTAGTGGAGGATCCAAATCCCATAAATCGCATACATCTCCTTTCCCTTTTCCCCTCCCCCTCCCTGATGTAATTGGGAAAAATAATAATAATGCCCTGAACCCTAATAAATACAACCATCTATGATTAAGGAGTGTCGTAGCCACATATAATTGAGCTCGTTAGTTGAACATACTTTATTGAAAAATTATATGGTATATATAAAAATTAATATTGCGCATATAAATAAAAATTACTTTATATACATATATATTAAATCTTAAACACTCTTTGCACTGTGCCTGGTTTTGCCACTGTGATTAAGCAGTACTTCTTAACCTGTTCGCCTTAACTTTATGTGATTAACCAACAAATTAAAAGAAAATACGACAAAAAAATATACTCAAAATTTAAAAAAGGAAAATATACTTTTTTCGAAATGCATTAACTTATATTCGGCAGTGTAAAAAATGTGCTGTATATTATTAATTTTAGCAGCTAGGGATGGTAAAATGATTTTAAAAAAATAGTTAACCACTCATATTATCCACTAAAATATGGGTTAGATAATGAACTTTTAAAAAAACGGGTCAAATACGGATAAGAACCATATTATCCATTTTGGATAACCAATGGATGTAACTTTTACATTCGTAAAACCTTAATTTGGGGTTCCTTAAGTTAGGGAGATTAAGAATTCTCTCAAAAGTGATCATATACCATAAGTCATGAATGTCGGTTAACCCGATTTTTATCCGTATTAAATACGGGTCGGGTCGAATAATTGATCATTTTTTATTATCCGTTTTTTACCCGAACTATATCCGGCTCGACCCGTCCGATTTGCCACTACTAGTAGCAGCTAACGTATTTTATTTTGTAGGTAACTAATTATACGTAGTTAAAAGTATGAGAGTATAGAAGTTGAGCTATATGTTTAATTTAGGGAACTTACTTTGCCGAAGGTTTGGTTGCGGTGGAGATTTCATTGTTACATGAATAATGATCATCTTCATAGTTTTGATCTTTAGGATTTGTGGAAGTAAAGCTTCCTAGGCTCAACTCAACAGCTTCAGATGACAGTCCACGTTTCGCACCACAGATTTGTTTTTCTGAATCTCGGCGTAAACCAAGAGTAAGTTCAGTGTCCTCGAAACTGAGACTGGACACATCGGATTCCGACAAGTCATTTGTTTTTGTTTTCTCCGACGACATTTTTTTACTTCTACTTCTGTCGGCTACAAGGTGTTAAAAAGTGGCTACTAATTGAAAAAATGGGCTACGAGAAGTGCTGGGTCTGATGTTTGGCTACTATATAAGCTTGGGAATGTGGAAGGAAGCTATCATTTTAATTAACCATTCTCCTCTCAACACGTTTAGGCAATGGGCATGTAGTTCCGTATGGTTCATGATTAATTATGGGAAATCATGTATCTCTCCAATTTGATTACTTCCACACCTTGGGTCCCATGTGAATCATTTTCTTTGTTATACTATCGTATTTAAATTTCGAGAATCAAACTAGTTATCCTTTTACTATTAATTTTTTTATATTTTAAATTATTAAGTATTGTAATTATACTATTTTTTTTCTAGTTTCTAAAAATATAAAATTTTATTTCAAAAAATTAAAAGATTCAATGTTTAAATATATGATCAAAATTAAATAATTTAAATCTCGAGAAATAAAAATAACAATTGAATTAAGACATAGTAAAG